>QFEW01005495.1:0-11167 GCA_003316525.1 Termitomyces eurrhizus | reverse complement strand
AGCTAAATACCCGCCGCTGTTGTGATGGTCATGAGGCTAACCGCTTTCAAGTGCAAAGCCTAAGGAACTGAATAAATGATGAAACCGATTTATTGACATAAACACAGATTCAATTCGAAGTGGGTCTCATGCTTGAGCATTGTCTCCAACGTAACTGAACATGACATGACCCGTTTGATACCGGTTCCATCCATCAAATCTTTTGTGAGGGATATAACATGCAAAGGAGTAGTACAGGCGTTCGCACGGGAGATCCATGATCTTGCATAGCTGGGTAGTGGTTTCAAAATTTCTCTTTGCACTGTACAAGTCTCCTTTGACCACAGCGATCTCGCCAAGTGCCCTATACGAATAGGCGCGGATGATTAATCCTCCGAGGGATATACAGCCTGTGATTATTTCACGGAAGTAATCGCCAGCTTTATCGAAGTTCCCATCTGTCAGTTCAACCATTCCGGCCAAGTAAGACAGGCGTAGGACCTCTGAATTCTTATAATTGGTAGCATGCTTAAAAAGAGGAATGATCAATTCTCGAGCACGCTCCACGTCACCCTCTTTTGCCAAGTACGCAGCGAGGAAAGCTTTAATCATTATATCCGGCGTGAATTCAATCAATTCAAGCAGCTGCACACGCAACGTGTTTGACCTTGCATAGTCGCCTTGTTGATCAGCCAGATCAGCCAGTACAATGAACCTTCGCCACCTCCAAAAGTCGTTCTCATCGTCGCTTTCCTGTATTTGCTCAAAAAAGTGCTGTGCGACGTCTAAGTGACCATTGTGGATTTCTAGGTATCCTGCATAGATATTTACGGCAGAGAGGCCAAGTTGAATATGTTTTCGCTTGAGGGTGGACAGAAAGTTGGAGTAGCTTTGTATTGCACCAGGCTTTCCTTTCAATATATTGATTCGAATTATGCTGAGTTCGAGTTCGGCCTTCATCCTCGGGTTAACTCTGAACAGGGTAGAAATGCCCGAACAATTCATCAAAGCTGTTGTAAATAATGTCTCTGCGGTCCGGAAATTGCCTTGACGAAAGTAACATGAAGCAAGCCCATAGTCAACGAAATTGAGCTGATTCAAATCCCTAGCTTCAAGAGCGAGTGCCCGTGCTTGTACATATACGTTTTCGGCCTCTTCCATTTGTCCAACCACACGCATAATTAAGGAGATCAAAAGTAGACAAGTCGACTTGCTTTTTATGATCCTTTTAGGTTTTTGTAAAATCGGAACTGCCATGCGGGAAATAGTGCACGACAGAGTATGATGGATTTCGAATACATCCAAAGTAGATATAACGGGATGCAGAGCAACCGGGCGCGGTCGATATAAACAGAGGATAAACAGGAAACTGTTTGTAGTTCGCAATACATCCAAAGTTGTTTCAAGGTTCCCGCCAGTGTCCCGGAGCCAATGAATAAGGACGTGTTCAATGTTCGCATCTTCTGCAATAACAATTTGCGACTCTCGAATGTGGTCAGCATAATATCCCCTTAGTCCTCTCAACAATGGATTCATTGAGATGTCTCTTTTATGGCGATTCAATATATACAAGCGTAAGGGAGCTAGAAGAGTGATGAAGTCGCCATCCCAGTATGCAATGGACTGCTTGCACAAAGCACCTGCGCAGGTTTCAATATTTGATACCCCATGGAAAATGGCATCAAGACATGTCTTGCTAATTCCCTGAGGAAGAAATGCAACGAGTTGCAATAGATGACGAACTATGTCTCCAAGCTTGACCAAGGAGGGAGAGTTGAGAGATGTCTCGATTGTGATAGCAACACTTTGGGATTTTCCATCTCCAGTCTCGAGTAAGGCTGCATGTTGACGATCCCATACAGTAATAAGCTCTTGAGGCGACCATTTATTCTGAAGCGCTGCTTGTGCAAGTAGATTAATTGAGAGAGGGTGGTACCCAACGGCAGAGAGTAGTTTGGTAAGAATCGATTTTTCAATGGAAGGGTAGTATTCTTGAAAAGCTTCACATGCAGCACTCTCTTCAAGCACAGGTACTTCTAATCTAACCCAGTTAAGGTTTGGAGGCAGTACAGTTGTGCGTGTGGTAATGAGGATGGCGACATTGGGCCTCGCACCAAAGCCATCGATGACATCTGTAATTCGTCCAGCATCAACAGGGGCATCCAGGAAGGTTTCAGCATTGTCAAGGACAATGAGTGTGTCCGATGTTGAAACTGCCCTTGATATCAGATTGTGAGCATTGACCGAAGTCACCAATCCCAATGTTCTTGCAATCCGGTCAAGGAATGTTCCGACATTCACCTGGCCAGCATTCATATCATCAAACCGGACAAAATGCCTTCGACCTTGGAACCTGGAGGCGATCCTTTCGTCACTTATAACAGCACGGGCGATGGTACTTTTCCCGATGCCTCCCGGGCCAATGAGGGCAACTTTGCGGCAATCAAGCAGAGACTGAGTGATACTCTGGACAAGATTGTCCCTTCCGAAAAAGACTCCCGGCCGACTGGGTAGTACGTCAGGTTCCCCAGAATCCCTACAAAAGAAATTAGCCCAATCTTCGTGGACGTTTGTCGGTGCATACGTATGAGAAATGAAGTTCACTGCTTTATGAAACTCAGCCAGGAGTTTGTCAAGTTTCATGTCCATGTTGTCAAGTTTCATATTCGTTGACATGTTAAGTTCAGTCTGGATTAATTCATCACATTCCGTTAAGAGACAAAATAAAGCAATCATAACTCACGTTAAAAAGGGTTAGCAAACGATTCAACTCATCCTTCATTTTTACAATGGTCGCCTGGTTATTTGTAATGTCAAGGACCTTTGACACTATATTCTTCTCAGCCTTTGCTTTTGCTGCATCTTGAATGACATCCATCGAACTGAATCCGTCCAGAACTTGAGATGTAATTGGAACTAACAGTAGTAAGAGATAATGTCCCACCTCTTGAGCTCAATTAGTGCACGACGGACGGTGTTGTCAAGTTGATGTTCGGGGGTTTGGGAGGTAGCCCGCCAAATAACAAGGCCAATCATCTGACATGTCTCTGCAATCTCCTTGAAGTCATCCTGAGTTGCCATGGTATTCTGAGGTAGATGTGAGATGGAATTCGACAGCATGTTCCATGACTATACTTTGGCAATATCAAGTATTCCTGCAACACTCGACAGCACTCTCTGAACTGTCGACGAAGGTACTGCACTGCTGACAAGAGTAATGGTCTGTATTGCCTTATTCAAAATTGATATAGTCCGGCCATGGCTTGGATTCTGAACTTCTTGTAAGCGTGTCACTCTTCTTTGCCCAACCTATTAGAAATAAGTTAAGGACATCACTCACGTTACATCCAGGTAAAGGATTGAACCGGCTACGTACCCCAGATATGCCAACGTTACCCTCTTGAAGTGGCGACATTACAAGGCTTTACCGTTGGTCAGTGGCGATTGTAGTAACTCTGACAGAGCAGTTCATGTGCGTGGTAACTGTCAGTGGATCGCCATGTGACTTTGCTATCAAGGCGGGTCTTGAGGTAAGGCAATTCGGAGCTGCCGATGAGAGGGCAGAAGTGTCTTCTAATCTCATGGCATCACATGACACTATTAGGAAGAAAGTAATTTTCACTCGCTTCTACATGTGTCGCCCATAAGCCCTTCTTGCCCATTCTTGAACGCCTCCTTCTACAATGTCTCCAATGGGCGCCTATATATCTTGTTCCGGTCTCTAGGCTCTCCCTTGTCCCTTTCTCAACCCTTGTCTGTTTAAGTCCTCTGAAAAAAGACTTGAGTCATCTTGACCTGAGGCACGGAGGCTAAGACAAGGCGACATCCGCCACTCTTCTCCACCAGCCTACAGTGACTTCTGGACGAAAGGACGACGACTGTACGCTAACTCCGATATGCTTGTCCGTCATTCTTATGTCTTTTGAATGTCCTGTTGTAACGCGTCCGAAGAAGATTGCTTTCCAAGGCAGTCTCCTTTCTAGATGTACGATACCGACAATGGTAACCGATCAGAGAGGCACACGAGGTAACAACTAATATGCTTCCATGAACACATGAATAGACTGCAGTCGGCGTCCTTGTCACTCGACCAATAATAGTACCTTTCAACGCAGTCGGAAAGTCTGTGGATGTTTCTCACTGGTCCTATGGGATCTATAGATCCCAAGTACGAGGGTAGGAGTTTTCAAATGACCTCCTCGCCTTTCTATGTTTTGAGATCAACCTTAAACTCTGTCACTGGAATTCCATCCGGAGCACATGGACTATTATTCTCGCTTTTGCAATACCATGTTCTCCTGTTACCATGTTTTTCACCTCTTACGCCAATCCCACAAGGCCTGTCATGATTTTAAAGAACATACCCATAAAACCTGTTTTTGGAACGCTTCGTGCAATGGCCAACTGTATCTTACCGAGTACATCTCAACGGCTCTGCGTTCAACGAGTCTTTTTGAATCTACTGCTCATGAAGTGATGCTGGTTGCCTCTCTGCATTCCTTAATAGTAGATACTTCAACCGTCTGAGTCCAAACAGATAAGAGCACCACCCAGGATAAGGTCCACGTGACCAACAATATTATTTGTTCTGACGCTCTTTAGTTTGACCATCTATTGAACGCGAGGAGCATCCAGGTATGTATTGCACAATGGAACCTGTTTGTGATCCCAGGTGCTCAGCTCAGCGGATACGCAGAAGGCGGCTATGACGCCTGGACCGTTCACCTATTGTATACAGCTCCTCCGAAGGGAAAAAAGGTACGTAATACACTGTTACTTAGTTTAATTGTCTGTTGAATGTAGGAACATCCAGCCTCGAACCATGCGGATACTGCTGAATTCAAATAAGTCTCTTCAGTGTTCTCTGTTTGCGGCGCACTCGACTGCAACAGGTTCTGTCTCTCTTCTTATGCCAGTTGTACTCAAGTTTCGGCGCATCTTTCCATGGCCTCTGCCGTTGTGATTCTTGTGGCATCCAAGTCAAATGACTCGGTGGAAACTTATGTATAACTTCGTTTGCGCTGTCTATCAGCGAGAAGCATTCGGAGTTCAATTTCACACGCTTCCTCCTATAACTGTCTATGATACCTGTAAACCGTACTTTCTGTTGCATTTCTTTCTTCGCTTATCTCGACCTGCACCCAACGTGGCTCTACTATGCGACTTAAATCCTTCCAAAAGATTTTATGTGTGGTTGGCATCTTGTACCAAGCAGGCGTTTCGTATTCTACGTTCATTGATCCGGCAGTCCTCGACGCATGTGTTGGATATTCTGCGAAGAACGTCACAACCGTTGGCGCGTCGCTGACAGCGGACCTTGTCTTAGATGGTGCAGGATGTGCAGTTTTTGGTCCGGATGTCCAAAAACTAGGCTTGACAGTGGTGTATGAGACAGGTATGTATGCTCCGACAGATTACTACTCTAGTATTCCAACGTAAATGCTTTAGATACTCGCATTCATGCCAAGATAGTTGACGCAGCTTCGTCACGCTTCGAAGTACCCGAATCGGTTTTTCCTCGACCTAGCGCAAACCCGAACGTCTCTCCTGGAAGTGCAGCTATTCAGTTCAATTACACCACCTCTCCCTTCTCTTTTTCAATCTATCGAACGACTTCGCGCGAAGTACTCTTCTCCACTGTCTCACATTCTCTGATCTTCGAGCCGCAATATCTACGTGTGAAGACAAGTTTACCTTCGGACACTAATATTTATGGGCTTGGAGAACACACAAACCCGTTTCGTCTTCCGACCAAAAATACCACCATTACCTTGTGGTCGCGGGACGCCGCTGGCATCCCGGCCGGCACCAATCTCTACGGCAATCATCCCGTGTACTTCGAGCATCGGACCACAGGGACACATGGGGTCTTCTTACTTAACGCGAATGGTATGGATATCAAGCTCACCAATAACGGAGAGGCTGCATTGGAATATAATGTGATCGGTGGAGTGCTGGACTTCTATTTTCTCGCTGGGAGTACAACGGATCCAACAGAAGTCGCGAGACAGTACGCAGAGATTGTTGGAACGCCTGCAGAAGTGCCATATTGGTCGTTTGGGTTCCATCAATGTCGCTTTGGATACAAGGGTAAAACATGATACACAGCGCGAAGTTTATCTTAACCTGATGTCCGTCAGACTTCGTCAACGTCGCCGACGTAGTCTCGAATTACTCAGCTGCTGGCATTCCTCTTGAAACAATGTGGACTGATATCGGTATCAAACCGCTTATTTTCTCTCATCGGTATTGAGCAAATTTGCACTAGATTACATGGACAGAGGGAGAATTTTTACTGTTGATCCTTCCTACTTCCCCCTAAACAGAATGAGAGACCTTGTCAGTCACCTCCACTCGCATAATCAGAAGTACAGTAAGTCAGAATCCAGCCTATTCAATATCATGAGTTCATTTCGTTACTTGAAGTCCTCATGACGGATCCCGCCGTTGCGTATACGCCTGGGGAGGATTATGGGACGTATAATAGAGGCGCAGAGTTAGATGTTTGGCTCAAGGCTGCAAATGGAAGCGACAGCCTGGGGCTGGTATGGCCAGGTAAATACATATCGTTCTCGTGGTGTCTTCAAAGTCCAATTTTACTCTGATGATAGGTGTGACGGTTTTTCCAGGTTTGTAGCTGTGTCTTCGCTTTATATTTCTGCGACTTGATACTTTCCAGATTGGTTCCACCCCAACATTTCGGAGTAAGTTGGCCATTTTCATATCGGTCACCAGAGGCCGAGAGCAATTTCTTTTACAGGTTTTGGACTACTGAGTTCAATCTATTTTACAATCCTGCCACAGGAATTGACATTGATGGGGTATGGATTGACATGAATGAACCATCGAGCGTAAATCTCTGTAATTTCAGTTGCCCAACTCACATGAAGGAATGATAGTTCTGTAATCTGCCTTGCGACGATCCGTTCCAACAAGCTATTGAGCAGGTCTTACCTCCAGCTCGTACAAGTCCTCCTCCTGATCCTAATGCTCCTATATTCATCAATTCCACTGTTAAATCCAAACGCGATGACATCTTATCGCCCCCTTATGCAATAAACAATGCAGCTGGCCCTCTATCTTCAAAGACAGCATTTGTAAGACGCTTTTGACTGTATCTTCATGTGAAAATAATCAACCACCATAGGTGGACTCGAAACATGCAAACGGTCTAGTTGAATATAATGTTCACAACCTCTATGGAACGATGATGTCAGCGGCGACTCGCGAAGCAATGTTTGCACGTCGTCCAGGGTTGCGAACGCTCGTTATCACCCGCTCCACCTTTGCCGGTGCTGGACACAAAGTCGGCAAGTGGCTAGGTGACAACCTGAGTACATGGGACCATTATCGGAAGTCTATTGCCGGCATGCTGGGCTTTGCCTCCATCTATCAACTACCCATGGTTGGAAGCGATATCTGCGGTTTTGGTTTGCTATTTCATTCGCTTGACATACATCTGGCACATCTAATATTATGGCAGGCGACGACACCACTGAGACACTTTGTGCGCGATGGGCAATGCTTGGCGCCTTCTATCCATTCATGCGCAACGTAAAGTGTTATTGTGCACACTTATGGTGTCATGCTTATGACCCGTCATCAGCACAATACGAACACGTCGAACAGCCAAGAATTCTACATTTGGGCGACCGTCACTCAAGCTGCCAAAAACGTCATTGATATCCGGTATGTGTCGTCTTGTGCATCCATCTTCACTGTTCTTATCCATTTTAGTTATCGCCTTTTGGATTATATCTTCACCGCTTTCCACCAAGCCCACCTTGATGGAACTCCCGTACTTCACCCTCTCTGGTACAAGTATCCGAAAGATACAGCCACCTATCCTATCGATCTTCAATTTTTCTATGGTGATTCAATTCTTGTGTCACCGGTAACGGATGAAAATTCGACTTCTGTTACTTTCTACCTTCCTCACGACATCTTCTACGACTTTATCACTCTTGCTCCTGTTCAGGGCCAGGGATCTATGGTCACCCTCACCAACGTATCGTTAACCCAGATTCCACTTCACATCAAAGGCGGTGTGGTATTGCCCCTACGCGCCCAGTCAGCTATGACAACAACGGACTTGAGAAATCATGACTTTGAATTTGTAGTCGCACCCGGCACGAACGGAACGGCGCTTGGTGCGCTATACATCGACGATGGCGTGTCTGTTACACCTGCCTCTCAGACGTCTTTGAAACTCTCTTTCGAGAAAGGAAAACTCGACGTCCAAGGCGAATTCGGATTTGTTTCTGGTGTCAAAGCATCGAGAGTACGCTTCCTTGGGGTTTCTAAGAGCCCGGAATCGGTTCAAGTCAATGAAAGTGGCGTATCAAACACTCAATTTACTTATGATGCGATACATCAGATACTGGATGTTACCGTTGGATTAGATCTGACAGCTCCCTTCGGTGTTCAGTACACATAAACTTATGCTGTCTGGCCACATATGTTTTAACTCAGTACCACGCTCTCTTGTGCATGTTTCTTGGTCAGACCAACGGGACAGATGATTTAGCGGTTACAACTTTTGGCTCCAACTTTTTGATACTCTTTATGCTCTTTGTCTACTGGCTTGCAGTAAGAAGAAACTCAAAGGCCCAAAACTTGTATAATAAAAAGAGATCTGAAGCTCCTTTGAAATTCAGCAGGAACGGATCAATGTCGTCAGGAGGGGTGTCCTCGCTCAGTCCAATTAATATCTAAAGACAACGCTTTGAATCAGCAGCAGCAAATGGTCCATTGAGTTAAACGGGCATCGCTTCGTCACAAGAACATCTTGTATGTAGTACATGTGGCCTCTTACAGGGACCTCGACAATCTCTACATGCCAACGTCTTACTAACCCTCTTAGTTCATCGTTCACCGATCACATTTCTGTCTATAGGCTTAGAGTGATGTATTGCAATTGCGGGTCAACACACATCTTGTTGGTGTGACGACGGCAGCGGCAGCGGCGGCGACGTCTGCTGCGTCGTTCGGCATCGACTGGCCCTCGCACCGCGCCTCGTCGCTCCCGCACCCCGGCGCCCCACCGACTCCGCCCGCGGCATCGGCAAAGGCATCGGCAAAGGCTGAGGCGGCCTCCGAGGAGAACAGGGGCGCTGCGATGAGCACGCCTGATTCAGGCGGCGCGGGACGGCTCGAGCTTCTGTCTGGCACTGGGCCTGGCCCGGCGGAGGCGCCGGCGACAAATACCCTCTCGGCGCCCGCGGGGACACCGATTATGAGGCCGAGGTCGAGCTCGACTGCCTCTGCTGCTGCTGCTGGTTCCTGACTCGATTGGTTGGCGCGAGGGTTCTCGTGATGCGCGTTTTTTGTTTGTTCTGGATATCATTATGGACTTCTTTCTTTCTTCGTCTTCGTCTTTTTTTTCTCGATCAATTGACAAGGTGAACGTGACGATGAACCTTTGTACCTATAGCTAGCTACCCTTAGAGATCCCCGTTAATATGTGTACGCTCTCCTCGTATATACGTGTCCGTCGCAGCTATCAAGTTTTGACTGTTTCCTGCTACCATCGTGAATATTATAGTTATAGCTTGGACTCGGCAGAGGCCCGCATTCGGTGCTATTTAAGGCCTTGATGTAAGATGTTGCTTCAACCACACCATCACAATCAATAACGCCGCTACTGCTTTCAGCTCGAGTCTGCAACGGCTTGGATACACGCGTGACTTTGCTCGCTATAATATCTGAATCTCGCAGTGAGTATTCTTGGTAGACTGTACTGATTTCTTGTCTGACTCTTCATGTACGGAAGCCGTTATATGCGCGACTCCATTGAGGCTCTGAGGTCCCAAGTAGCCCCAGACTCTAAGGTCATTTCTCCATCAAGGGACAACGCTCGACTAAAGAGAACGACGTGCCCCGTCAACATCTCCATGCCCGACACACAATCCGTCCAGATACTCACGGTCTTCCATTCGTCCGCATCACATACATACATACATACACCATTCTGCGGAATGGGGCGGATCCTCTCACTGGGAGGGAACACGCCAAAGTGTTCTCTTTCGAAAGCGAACACCTGTCGTCGTTCAAGAATTGCTCAGGCCCGGGGTTGTGAGTGCGATGCATACATAATGTGGATACATTGCTAGACCCACCCACCGCTTTGTTTGGGATGTGTTAGAATCAGGTTCCTCACGACCTAGATAGAACAATACAAGATTATTCCTCAGCTCGTTATAATCGACTAATATTCGGACTGTACCTAGATAGAACAATACAAGATTATTCTACGGTGCAGTCAGTAAATGTATGTGTCCATGGTAACTGTAAGTCTTTACTCACCCTCAGCTCGTTATAATCGACTGAGGGTAGTATTCTGTATGTACGTGTCTTTTATATGTATGTAAGAGGACAATGGGATCATTGTGTATGAGGATAACAAAGGAAGAGAGTGGCCAGTTATGGTGGCGTCTGTGGGCGTATGTGATATTTGTGATAATGAATGTGGGCGTACGTGATGATGCGTGGTGACGTCGTTACCGTCCAACAGGATGTGCCAATACAACGTATCCTGGTATCCTGCGGTTTCAGGACCTCAGTTATGCCCCTGCCCCTGCGTGGAGCTTGGTTCAGCACTTTCTTTCAACAAGTCACAGATGCGGTCCTTTGAACCTGGCTGGCTGGCTCTCTTGGAATAACTTCTGCGGCTACGTGGATCCGGATTACCTCGACTCATGGACCTGATACACATACAGGTGGTGATCATGGTAGCCTTTTCGCCTGCTTGACAAGTGTGCTTGGCGCTCGGCCATGTTAGGTGGACCGGTGGGAACAATCGCGTACCAAATGTAAGTAAAAACTGCGTTTTGACTCGTGAACGGGCGGCGCTAATATATCTATATCTCCAGGACGTCGATCTCCTAGTTCTTCCTCCCCCAGAGATTACGGTCAGCGTCGAAGATTTGAAGAAAAATCTTGTAGCCCTAAATCCTTATCACTTTTTTACGACCCTAGATGATGATTCCCAGACTACCTATCACACCCTACGGTACCCGCTAACCAATAGTTCTGTTCACAGCAGCATGAGTGCATGCAAAATCGACTTTTTACTTCCTGGAGAGATGAATCTTCCACCGTCACGGATTCATTGGGACAGACGACTTGAATGGTTTGACTAGTCTTTCTGCCTTTGTTCCGCTTAGGTACTCACGACCGTGGTCAGATA
>QFEW01005481.1:0-11728 GCA_003316525.1 Termitomyces eurrhizus | reverse complement strand
GCTTATCAATTTCAGATCAGCCACATATTTAATAGAAAATCCATACACAACAAAAATGAGCAACAAAAACTTTTAAAAGTTATCAGAAAGTACACATCATCAAAGATCAGTAAGCATTCTTACAGAATAGAGCAAGAGTATAGTGTGTTTGTTGAAAGGAAGACAGGAATGAAAGATGTAGATAATCAACGGATAGTTTGATGGATTTGATGGACTCCGAAAATTGCACAGCCACAAATTCAAAGTCAGCTTATTTGATAAGCTGCTGACAAAGATTAGCTAAGATTTTGATATTCTGACAAATCTTAGGTCAGCAGTGTCAAAAAAGGGTCAAGTTCATACGGGTTGTCCCATAATATATAGATACAAAATAACTCTCTAACTAAACAAATTAAATTATCATCATCATCATCATCTTGTAAGTTTACCCTCATGTTTTTCATAGTGGCCATCTTTAGATAGAACCAAATTGGCATTGAGTTCTTTAGTAAATCTTCCAGTATTTAGAGTTCAAAAGCAAGATAATGTTTCTTTGCTGTTTTTAGCATTCTTTGGAACTGTGAAGATAGGCTTTCTTTTTTTTCTCTTATATCAATATATATAGTCTGTAGAAAGGTATTTTTGGCTAGTTTTTGTTCAATTATTTTGTCTGCTATATCTGCTCATGCTAAAATGTCTAACTTTATTTTTAAGTATCTCTTCATTTGCTTATAATAAGTTCTATCACCTTATTTTAGATTCTAATGTCTAGCATCTTCTTGGCTCTTCTTTAATGAAGTAGCCACATGGTGTCTATGTCAACTGTAGGATAGGATGTTTTTTCCAGATGAAATTTAGTATCTTTACAAATTTATCTTCCATGTGTCTCAACATTTCTTGTATGCACATTGTAAGTTTCTGTTTCTATTGAAATCACTACTGTCTTTAGAATATTGAACTTTGCTTCTGATGCTTTGTACCAGTACACTCATATATTGTGCAGGACTTGGTATTAAAGACAGGCAAAGCACAGAGGACAGAAACTGTCACTAAAGCTGAAGTCCAAAGTCAGAAAGAATGTATTGAGCAAAGTAAAGTACTACTAACCTGAAGTCCAAAGTCAGAAAGAGTGAGGACTTCAGGTGATCTATATAAATGTGAATAAAGAATCATCACATGTAGATACATATGATAGAATGAACTTGGAGTAGAATGATGATCATAGTAGATAGTGGAATGGATGTAACAGGCAATTTTAACATTTATTTAGCAAAAGCAAAATGTACCCTCCACCCCAGAAGATATAGAGATGAAGGAGTTGAAGACTGCACTTGCCACCAGCCGTCTCTCTCCTGCTAACTTAGAAGGCAGTCCCAGCCAGTTATTATCTCCCATCCATCTAGAAAGGGCATCTTTGCTGGCTGCTGAGGATGAGGAGGATGTAGTCATGATACCAGTAGCAATGGAGAGGGCAGCACAGGGGGTAATGAGAATGTGGTAGAAGATGAAGATTCCGAGATGTAGGAGGAGAGGCTAGAGAGCACAGCTGGTGCACTTCCAGCAACAGAGCAGAACAAAAAAACACTGAGGGAAGACTCCAATTGGCAGTGGTTGCCACTCCATGGCCCTACTGCCTCTTAGGCTGGAACAGATTTGGACAAGGAGACCACAGCAAGATTTGATCCTTTTTAGACCTCACAGCTAACCCTCTGCATAATTGGCAATGCTTTTCAGTAGCTGGGACAAGATCTCATATATCCTATGGTCACTTTGCATCTTTCCAAAATGCTAGAGAGGTTTGCCAGGAGAGCAGCAAAGATGGAGGAAATACTGAGTTGGAAGTGGAAGCATGTATGTAGTTGGCTCATGGCCTTCAGGCTCCAATTTGACAACTTGGCCTATAGTCTGGCCATCTTGCAGGACTACCAAGC
Source organism: Termitomyces eurrhizus (assembly GCA_003316525.1). NCBI lineage: Eukaryota > Fungi > Basidiomycota > Agaricomycetes > Agaricales > Lyophyllaceae > Termitomyces > Termitomyces eurrhizus. The sequence goes on along the minus strand of QFEW01005481.1, from coordinate 9,818 downwards.
CAACTGCCAGGATGCTCTGAACTGGCAGGCCACCAACCATGTTCAACTCAGAGACCTTCTGCCTTTGGATGATGAGAGTAAGTAGACAGACTATAGAGTAGCTTAGCCATCTTGTTTATATTTTTGGACACTTGCCATGCTTGTTTTTATAAATTCTCTTGCCACCTTTCTAACAAGTGAAATGGGAAGATTAGCGACTTATAAGAGAGTATTAACAACTAAGTAAGTATGACACAAAGAAAGGAATAGAAACATCAGAAATTTAAGTAAAGCATAGTAAGGGAAGTAATAAATGAGGGACTTAGCAAGATTTTAAAGAAAAGAGAAATACTCAGTAGATCATCATAGCAAAAAATGCTTGGCAAGAGTTGTGCAAGGTGCTAAGCGTTGACAATATGCTAGTGCTGCGTTTTAATTATATAAGAAAAGAATGTCTGTGAAGTATAATACAGTAAGCAGTCTAGCAAAAAAAAATAAAGTAAAATAAGTAAATAAAAGAAATAGGCTTATCAAAGTTTTATAATTGTTAAAGACAGGCAAAACACAGGGGACAGAAACTGTCACTAAAGCTGAAGTCCAAAGTCAGAAAGAGTGAGGACTTCAGATGATCTATCTACAGTTTATATACTACTGGAAAACTATATACATGTGAATAAAGAATAATCACATGTGGATACATGTGATAGAATGAACTTGGGATAGAATGATGATCATAATGGAATGCATGCAACAGGCAATTTCAACAATAATATCTTTAGCTGTTTTCTTCTTCTTCTGATATTGTCAGCAAGTCATCATCATCTAATAGCTCTGTTTCTTCAAGTTCCTGAATAGGTATGGCACTCGCTACCAGTTTTGTTTTAAGCACTACTGGCTTGTACTTCTTTTTGACCTGAACCTCTTTGTACTTAGAGGTACTATTGTTAGCAAACATATTATAAATAGAATTTTGGTTTCTAGCAAAACTGGATATCAAAGGTTCTTTAGAATTAGGAGTAGAAACAAAATAAGTGTCTGTCAAAAGGTTTTCAGTAATATCTGACATAGTGAGGTATAAGTAGGATAATGCTTCACTAGTAAGTAATGAAGAAGAATTCAAAATTTTGTAGGCTAAGGGGGTATGTGATATAAGGGTTACTTATCCAGTTTGATGATTATAGTCCAAGATAAGCGCTTCATTTCTATGATCCTCATCACTTATCTCCTTGATAGTGCCAGAAAATACTTGCAAGGGTCATGCTAACGTATAGTCATTTTCTAGGTCCAGGCTTCTGGAACTTTCCATGGAAAAACGTCGCTACTGACTATTCTTCTGACACCAGAATTAGAGTTGCTAATAGTTAGCATTATTTTGTCTTCGGACGTGGTCTTGACTACTGATTGAGCTAAAACATTGAAGGGCCTTCCTAATAGTAAGTTATATGCAGGTGATCTAAGGATATAAATTTAAAGGTAAAACATAAGATCACCAATAGCACATGGCATGTCATGAGCCATTCTCAAGGATCAATTGATAGTTCCGTTAGCACTCTGCATATTAAGAATGATTGATAGGTCATAAATGATGCCAAGCTCGTTAGCAACGTCGGTAGCCATAGAAATAATCTCAGATCTACTGTTCACAATAGACTTGATTTTGCTTTTGCCATCTACAGTTAGCATGATCAAACAAATAGCATGAGAGTCCTGAGCTACAGTTAGGATAGTGGGATTGTCGCTAGATCTTAGTAATTTAAAGTAGATTTCCACTGGGTCAATGGACATAGCTTCTTTAGGTGGTGCAGCCTCCTTTTTGATTTCTGAGGTTATGGTTTCTGTTATGTACACAAATCCAGGCAACATGTCATTGCATTTGTCCACCACCGTTACATTGTTAGCTATATTGCGTTGAGGCATCACAGCAGTACGCATCTGGTTTCTGACATCAGGCACCACACTGCAAAGTTTTCCCACAGATAGTGTAACTTGGCTTTGCATAATGCGATCAAAAACTACCTTAAACTTTTTCTAGGTCATATATAGGCACAGTTGGTCGATAGCCCCATAGGTTTGTCTGGCACTCTGAAGTTGCAATTAAGGAGTAGGGCGTAATGTCCTCCAAGGCCTGCGTAAGGATGTAGCAGTGGCTCAGTAATGGCAGGCACCTTGGTTGCATCTGATGCATTGTCGTTAGCACTAGAAGTTGAGGCTTTTGCTGATGCAGGATCTGTTGTAGCGCCTGAGGGTTTATAGTCTTTTAACAGTTCCTTGCCCTTTATAATTCCTACTCCATCAAAGACCTGATTCTTTAGCGACTTCAAGTCCTTTTCTAATGTCTTAATCCTCTCCTTGCATGACAATGTAGGTTGTTTGCTAACAGCGTTAAGCTGGAGTACCTCGTGAATTAGCGCTTGTTGAGGAGTTGCTTCTGCTTCTGTCATTGCCATACTGTTTAGATTTCCTGTCACTAAGTTTCTGGGGTTTTGACAGTGCCACTCATCAATGCACTCTTGGAAAGTCTTATCATAAGCTTGGGATAAAGGGGAATGTTAGCACCCAAAGGTAGGACTATTTTACCATCCATCCCACGGCGTGCTCTTCCTTGTCGCAAATATTGTTCAAGGATAGCGCATTGACCCCTGGTCATAGTATGTCCCACCTCATCACAGAAATGGCAAAGTCCCATTTGTAAATTGTTCCTAGGTGCCAAGAGACTAGTCAAGATTAAGGTCTCAAGCTTATTCATGACATTTGCAACCGTGGTGTTAACAGTATTTTCCAAATCCTCTTTCTTGATGAACTTGTTGCAATCATTAGTGGCACTAGGAGTTGGCAACTTTAGTTTGGATGCCATCCCTCCATGGTCCAAGCCAGGTCACTGCAAAGGTATACCCATGTCTGTGCCTTTTAATACCCACTTTTCTGCCTCAAAGACTTTATCTATATTATAAGATTCCTCAGAGTGATGGTCGTGCATAAGAATCTCCAGGCGACATGCAATCTTAGTCCACAATGAGCTTGGGAACCCTTGTTGAAACAAGTGATGCTCCTTGTTTCTGTATAACTTTCTATTCTGGACAAGCCATCTCACTATCCGCTGAAAATTGCAATAATAAGTTGATAACATGCTTAGAGTATAAATCTCCATTGCAAAGGTGTTTTGTACTAGCTTCTGGATTTCCATTATCATATAATGTATAGCTTCTTCAGCACTAGGATACAAATGAATAATAGCCTTCTTCCATTCATTATAGATAAAAGGCCTTCGCACTGCATCATCTGTTAGTCCTTGGAATTCCTTTAAGCCTGTCCATGATTCAGCTATATCATATGAGATGTATCTAGTAGCGTATTCCTTTATCTGTGTATTGTCTGTCATGTAGCAGTTGCGTAGCAAGTACTCCAATTCCTTGAAATACTGCTTAAGTTCATGGGGCTTTGTTTTGTTCCATTTTGGCAACAAGAAGTGGTTTCTAAGTGGCATGCACTAGTTATTTGTCTGCTCCATATTGGCGGGTGTGTGTATTGTAGGAATAATGGTGGTGCTTATGTTACTTAGTGTCAATGTAGTGGATACAGGCTCAGTTATTTCTGAGTCACTAGGTTCTGGCAATAATAACCTAAATAGCTCTTCCAGAGAAGTAAGTGGCATATGGTTTTTGCCTGTCAAGTACTCAAAAGTCAGGAAAAAGGGAAAAAGCTTTTGGCTAGGCTATCTGGGGCAGCCTCAAGCTCCTGGTCTAAAGTTTGTCTTGATAGCGGCCTAGTAAATATGGTGAGTTGGTGGTACTTGGTTCAAAAGTGCTTTCCAACAGGAGGCAGGCTGTTGCTGAGCTCAAGTTTCTGGCAGAATTCTGTCTTAATAGAACTCCTTGCTGTGGGCTCCAAAATGATGACACCAACTGGTTGGTTGAGTGTGCTGGATGTATATGCAGTACAACACCATCTCCAGTGCCTGGCATACATAGTTCTGAGGAGTCCTAACAGGGTCCTGATGTGCTCATGTTAAAGACAGGCAAAGCACAGGGGACAGAAACTGTCACTAAAGCTGAAGTCCAAAGTCAGAAAGAGTGTATTGAGCAAGTAAAGTATTACTAACCTGAAGTCCAAAGTCAGAAAGAGTGAGGACTTCAGATGATCTATCTACAGTTTATATACTACTGGAAAACTATATACATGTGAATAAAGAATAATCACATGTGGATACATGTGATAGAATATAATCACATGGAGGATACATGTGATAGAATGAACTTGGGATAGAATGATGATCATAATGGAATGCATGCAACAGGCAATTTCAACAGCTCAAGCAGATGTGATAGAATGATGCACTATATGATAGCACCTTGGGTGCTACCTGGCAAATAGTAAGTGCCGTAGCTTAAGCAAAGATAAAGAGAAAAAGATGAGTAGTGCAGCATAATGTGTCCATAGGTGGCACTGTAAACGATGAAGATGAGATAGACAAAGCTAGCACCCAACTTAGAAATGAAGTCAGGCAAAGCTAGCACAATTTGAACGCTGAGTGTAACTGAGTGCTCAAGAGGTTATGATTTGTTATTATGTACATGTGAAGTAGCTATCTTATATACTATGCACTGATAGGACTCCACACAGACTAGGCGCATCAACGGCAGGCTCAGCAGCAGTTCCAGACACCTTGCCACATACGTGACAAACTTTGTGCACACAATTTAGCTATTTTAGGCCTTACCCGATGGCCACACATGGCAAGCAACAGATCCAATCAGTGATAGCACTGGTGGCAGCTAGAATGACAGCTGGCATCATGCTGCCAGCAAACATTGACAGGTGGCAGCAATCAATCAGCACATGGCATGGCTAGCTGACAACAGCACTAACAGATTTACATGATAGATGGCCCAACGTTTACTCTGGTGCCTCATGCCTCTGGCACCCCCTTCCTCAGACAGATGGACAGCTTCCTTGCTTTATTTCTCAGCATTTAGTTTAATACAGGACGTTTAATTACATTATTTACAGTTCACCGTCTCTTGACGACTCTTAGCCCCTTAGTGGCAGAGAACTTGTTTCTCACTATAAATACTTACCATTGTCACTAGTTACCAACAGAACAGAGTACCTTACTTTACACCCCTCAGTTCACCTCATGCCTGCTTGCCAGTTACGCTTACAGAACCTACGTGTCTTGCATCTATGGCAGGCATCCTGCAGCTTAGTCATTGCTAAGCCTCTAGTTTCCTTTCTATGTCCCCAATGCATTGTTTCACAGGTCAGTAGCCATAAACCGTATTTGCAACTGATCCACTTTTGGGCATTATCAAATTGGAGCCCACTGCGAGGGTCTTTAGGGCAGAATTCCACCAGAAACTTGTCTCCAGTGCATATGCTGCCTGCTAAAGCAGTCAGCAGAAGGCATTGTCCCTTCTTATCCATCAACTTCTCAACCACCTGGTGCCTTACTGGGTCTATCTCTCACTCAGAAACTACAGAACGCCACTATAGACAACTTTCCTGATCTCTTTTCGCATTCTCTTGCTTTTACTGGCAAGAGGATTGCCAAGGATATGGCATTTGGTTTGGAAAGCTTCAGGGAAGTGAGCAGCTACGGGCTTGGTTTTCAGCACAATAGGCTTGTATTTCTTCTTCATCTGAATGTCTTTTCTCTTGGAAATGTTAGTGTTACTATAAACAGAGGCAGAAAGGAGATTAAGATCAGTAAATGTAGAGTGGGGTGCAAAAAGTCCAAGAACGGCAAGCAGAGGCTTTAAAAAGAGTAATAAGGTATGTGTCTTTTGTAGCAATTTTCTGGAAAAAGTCTGAAGTGGTAAGGTACAAGTAGGCAAGAAAGAAGTCAGTAATAGTTTGTGTGGTTTTCTGTGGATTTTCAGTAGCGAGATTAGATGTAGTAGAAAGTACTTTTGTATCAAGAAAGGCCGTTTTCAAAATATATACAAGACCTCTGGCATGGCCATATTCTAGCATGAGCGCTACATCTCCATGATCATTGCCAATCACCTCCTTGACAGTCTGTGAAAACACTAGTGAGGTTGCTCACTGGCATGATGTTCAGTGAATTCTGGCAGCTTGCTGCGTGTATCTTTCTGTTGCCCTCTAGGAAATGTTGGTACCATGCATTGGATGCTGGAATTGGGATTGCTAATGGTCAAAGTCATTTCTTCATTGGTAAGGGTCTTGACTGCTGAGCATGCTAGAACGTCGAAAGATCTACCAAGTAGCAGGTCATAGGTGGATGAGTGTAGGATGTGGATCTGTAGGTAGAATATAATGTCGCCAATAGTGCATGGTATGTTCTTGGCAAGACTGAGAGATCTGTTGACAGTGCTGTTAGCACTCTGCATGTTCAGGACAATGGTAGGGTCATAAATCAATCCTAGCTCATTAGTGACTTCTGCAGCCATAGAAATAATCTGAAAACCGCTGTCCACAATGGCCTCATTGTCATTTTTGTTGTTGACAGTAAGCATGATAGACCTAATGGCATGGGCGTTCTGAGCAACAGTAAGGATAGTGTCTTCTCCATGCTCTAGCGACTGCATATATGTTTCTACCAGATTGATTGAAGTAGCATTAGCGACTGGGTTAGCAGTGAAAGTGTTGGCGCTAAGAGTAACGGGAGGGTCGGTGGTCACAGAGAAGTCAGGAAGTGCATCGTCCAACTCATTGATCTTGGTAACAGTGGTTGCCAAGGGTCGTCGAGGTGTAACTGCTGCTTTAACCTGGTTCCTGATGTTGGGAGCAATACTGCAGAGTTCTTCAACAGAGAGCATAACTGGAGTTTTCATAATGCAACTAAAAATGTGATTGGACTACTCTATGTAAGATTGGCGCAGTAGGGCAATAACCGCCTTCAGAATGTTTCTTGGGAGCGGTGAAGTTGCACTGGGCAGGAGCATGATATCTATTAGAGAGACCAGCATAAGGATGGAGGGGCGGCAAGGAAATGTCAGAAACAGGAGTAGATGTGGGAGGTTGGATGGCAGGAGCTGGTGTGGCTAATGTAGATGAGGTGGCAGGTGCAGCGGTAGGGGCAGTAGGCAGGGGAGAATTGCAAGCGGCTGATATGGGTTTATAGCTGCAAAGAGGCTGTTTAAACTGTTTAATCTCAACACCATCAAATATCTGGTTCTTTAGCGAGCTGAGTTCCTGTTCCAGCTTGGAGATACGCTCTTCCTGAGAGAAGCTGGGATGGTTGCTAATGCTGTCAAAGTGCAATACCTCATGGATCATCTGCTGCTGTGCTGCTTGGTCAGGATCAGGATTAGTGTTGTCTGAGAAAGTGCCAGTAACAATCTGTCCTGGATTGCACCTGTACTACTCATCTATCTGCTCCTGGTAGGTAGGTCTTGAGCTCTGGGTAGTTTGGGATGATAGCACCTGTGGTTAAAATGACCTTGCCGTTGATGGCCCTGCATATTTTACATTGCCATATATAGTTTTCCAAAGTATTGCAGTGTCCTCAGATCATTGTGTGTTCTATTTTACCCCAGAAGTGGCAACTGCTAGATTCTGGAGCATTAGCAATACAGGAAGTGGTCATGCTAGTGGCAATCATGGTCTCGATTCAGGTTATGGCAGAGGCAATGGCAGCGTTAATGGTGGCATTGAGGTCTTCTTTCTTTATGAAGTTATTGGTGGGAGGGGCAGCAGTGGTCTGGACTAGAAGGATGCCATTGACATGTTCAAGCGGGGTCGTCCTAGCATATTGAATGCCAATGCCAATATCTGTGTCAGTGCCCTTTAAGATCCATTTACCTGCCTCAAAGACATTGGCAACAGCATAGGGTTCTTCAGGATGATGAGTCAAGTATACAATTTCTAAGTGCCTAGCGATGCGAGTCCATAGCGATGTTGGGATGCCTTGCTGGAATAAGCGACATTCTTCATTAATATAGAGTTTACTGTTCTGGAAGAGTTATCTGGCGATCTTCTAGAATTTCTGATAGTTAGTCGAAAAGGTGCCAAGAGAGTAAGTACTGCTATCAAAGGTGTCCTGAATGAGTTTCTGGAGTTTGTTTACCATGTATCATGTAGCCTCTTTAGCACCAGGATAAAGCTGAATAATTGCTGTTTTCCATCTTTCATAGGTACCATCAATAGCTGGTCAGGCACCTGGCATGGGAGTAGCAAATTTGGGAAGACTAGTCCAGGTTTCTGCCATGTTGTAGGAAATGTAGCATGCCATGTATTCTTTCATTTGGGTGGAGTCGGTAACCCCACAATCTCTAAATGAGTTCTTTGAAATATTGGAAGAGCTTATGTGGTTTGGACTCATCCCAAGTTCATTCTATCACATGTATCCACATGTGATTATACTTTATCACATGTATCCTCCATGTGATTATATTCTATCACATGTATCCACATGTGATTATTCTTTATTCACATGTATATAGTTTTCCAGTAGTATATAAACTGTAGATAGATCATCTGAAGTCCTCACTCTTTCTGACTTTGGACTTCAGGTTAGTAATACTTTACTTGCTCAACTCACTCTTTCTGACTTTGGACTTCAGCTTTAGTGACAGTTTCTGTCCCCTGTGCTTTGCCTGTCTTTAACAGGAACTGAGTTAGTCCAGCCCATAGGTAGAGTAACTAGGTGCAAGGCACCAAAGGGAGTTTGAAATGTAGTAAGGTCGCAGGAAGAGGAATGGATTAAGCACTCATCATAGCCAACATAAAGATCAAGAGTGGTGCCATGGATGCGTCTGGCAAAGGATTCGGCAATGTGGTTGGGAAAAGGAGGCATGCCAGAGTACTGGATAGTAACCCTATTTAGTGGCTCTAGACTGTGAACAATATGCAAATTACCATTTTTCTTTAGTACACAGAACCAGCAGAAGTGGTAAAAACTGTTGGAGGGCTTATAGACGCCAGCCTGTATCTTAGTGCATATAATTTGGCAGACCTCAGCCTCAATACCAGGCAGTAAGGGTCTGTTATTTCAGTCCACGGCACATGAGAGATAGTAGAAATTACCACAGGTGAGAAGAAGTCAGTGCGCAAGCTGCTGTGCTTGGAGTTTTTCTCATGCAAAGGCCTGATTCTGCTTAGCAACAAGATTGGTAAGAATGTCTATTTCATCCTTGGTGAGAAAACCGGTATTGTGGTCTTTGTTAAATTGCTGTTGGTGCTCGGCAGTAAATTGTCCTGTTGGTTGGAAGGGCTGCAGATGTGGCATGAGAGTCGGGATGTTGCAGACAACTCCTTAATGTTGCTTTTTGCCAATCCTCAGCATTTCACTTCTCCTACTCCTTTAACACCACTTTTCTGCCTAGACATTTCCCGTGTTTCTTCGCCAACTCCTAGAACCCCATCACTACTACCATCTCCTTTGCACAGCAGGCCAGTCGCTATAGAACAGCCTTCCCAGCACATGCTGCGTGCAACTATTTCTCAGCACCAAAATGGGATAGAATGATGATCATAATGGAATGCATGCAACAGGCAATTTCAACAGTTCCTATCTTTCATGATGACATCACCTTTATCCTCCAACCCAAGATCCCTTATAATGTGCTTAGTTTCATTGATGACGTTGGCATTAAAGGATCCAAGGACTGGCAACTCCTTGACAGCTTGCTGAAGAAGCATCCTGACAACCACAACATACGCTTGGTGCTTTGGGACTTCTTTCAGCTTCTCAATTGTGTTCTCCAGCACATGAAGTATAGCAGCGGCACCTTTAGCAGTCACTGTTGAAATTACCTTGTTACATGCATTCTACTTTCATTATGATGATCATTCTACTCCAAGTTCATTCTATCACATGTATCTACATGTGATTATTCTTTATTCACATTTATATAGATCACCTGAAGTCCTCACTCTTT
>QFEW01005479.1:0-10843 GCA_003316525.1 Termitomyces eurrhizus | reverse complement strand
ATGATGAACTTACCTAGCTACTACCAATAAATGTTGAGTATAAGTAACGTAGACCTCGGTTTTTGCCGTGCGCCGCAGCGGCCCGTCCCGATTGATGACCCTATTTTGGCTCTGGAGAATCATTTCAACGATTAACAAAACTTCGTATCAGGATTGGCGGCACCACAACTCTCTTGTGAGTGGGTGTACAAGCCGACATTGTCCAGTTGCAGTTAGACGTCCGTTTCTTTCCTGGGATATTGGCGTATACAGGTTATAGCACCAACGTATGCCGAACTACTCAGACCCATTCTCTCTTATCTTGTCCGTCGCTAAGCCGTGGGTGAGGAGTCTCCTCTGCGTGTCAATTACCTCCGGTTCTCTTCCTTGGCTCCTCGGCGCATCGATTATCCCTGACCGATCGAACTGACATGGTTCGACCGAAGCCTTAGTGTAGACAGCGGTTCTCTGTTCTTTTACGAATGATTCAGGTAATAAGAACAGTTTCCAAGGGTATAACTGGCACAGCGCAAAATTGTAGTTTTGTACTCATGAGTACAGATGAAACAATTTCATGTTCTATCTCCATTAATCTCAGATGAAATATTCGTACATTCACTACCGTTTACTACATACATGACGTTATTTTATTTGACATTTGTATATTTTATATTGAAGCGTTGCGTCTGCGGCAAAAGAAAACTTCTCTTAAAGCTCTCAATTCCTCAGAGGCACTGAGAATACCAATCATTTTGGTAAGTGCAGGTAGTGCCTGCGGTGCAGACAGTTGGACCGGTGTATCCAATACCAGCGCTACGAAATGATAATCAGTTGAAGACCTGAACACGAGAAGAAGAGAACTAACCATTGTCCCCACTTGATTTGAGTGGCGGTTGAAGCGGGAGCACTCGAGGTAGTGGTCCGGGTCGTAGTAGAGGTGGTCGTGGTGGTCTTGCTCGTGGAGCCAGCAGAGGTGGTGCCTGTGACGGTGCCAGTGTAGGTCGATCCGATCTCACCGAAGCGGATGTTGGAGTAAGTGACGGAGGCATTTGGCGAGTTAGTTTCGACGTCGGAGGGGGCACCTGAGCTGGTAGAGCAAGTACCACGAGAAACACCAGGAGTAGAGGGGTCGGCGTCGGTGGGGTAGTCCGAGTCGAGCCAGAGCATATTGACTGCGTGATCATCCCACACACTCAGAACGAGCACCATCCCGTTTTTGAGAGCCTGGCCCATGCGCGTCAGACCACCCTTTGCTTGGAATTGAGTCTGGTCACCGAAGGCAGACTTCTGGGCATCGCAGAAATCTTCGGTGATGGAGTCGTAGGCGTCCATGCCGGGGATGTTGACCTTGGAGTTCTGAATGACGACACCGTTCTGGACATAAAGGCGACGAATTTCGACGAGGTCTCCGCTGGTAGTTCCATCAGAGGAAACAAACTGAGTGACGACAGTGAACTTCTTGGTGGAATCGACGGTGAGGCCGGGACCGTAGAAGGTCTTGTCGCCCATACGGAAGGAATTGAAGTCGCAACCGTCGGGGTCACAAACGGTGTCATAGCGACCTTCCGTCCCACAATCGGTGCCCGTGCACATCTCGAGACCGGTTGCGGTGCAAGGATGGGGGGTAACAGCAGCAGAGATGGAGTTGGCCTCCCAGATATCCATCTCGTTACAGCAGGCACCGCGGTTACCAGTACCAGAGTTGACATCGTTAGAAGAACCGGTCCAACCCTCGACGTTAGCCTATGAAAAGTTCAAGTCAGCGCTCGGATAATCCGCGAGAAAAAGACATTATGACAGACCTCGCCAGCAATAAACTTGAGATCGCGAGGGCACTGAGAGTCGCAGTAGCCAGTTCCGTACTTGGCACCAGCCTTATTGGTAGGATACTTGGCCATACCACCATCTGCGTCCATCTCCGAGAAGTAAAGAGCACCATTAAGACCGCAAGGAAGGTTGGAAACATCGACATCAAATGTGAACTCCTGGCCGACGAGCTTAAACATCTCATACTGGGATTCAGAGTTGAGAAGGTAGAGCCGAGAGCCGACGTTCTTCTGAGAGGCCTGAGTGACAAACTTGAGAGTCAAAGCATCGCCATTGGTCGTGACACCATAGGTGCCGGAGTAGTCAGCACCTTCCAATGCGCAGTTGGAAGCGCAGGTAACGTCGTCAGGGCAGAGGGTGGAGTCCCAAGTGTTGCCGGTATAACAGTTAGTAGAGCTGCCAGACGCGGCAGAGTGAGTCCAGCGCCAGTTAGCGTCGACTGTGACGGCACCATTGCTCTGCTGAACGCATCCGTTAGCCTTGGTGCACTTGTACCAGGGAAGTTTAGGGTGAGTCTCGGCTGTTAAGGTGCCAACCTGCTGAGCAGAGACGGTGATGGCGAGCAAGGAAAGAGCGATGAGTGCGGCTTTGGGAAACATGGCGATCGTGGAGGTTGGAGTGTTCGACGGCTAAGATGTGTCGAGTTGAGGAATTCACAGAGCTCATAGGCCCATTTTATACCCAAGGACGACAATTGAAAGCGGGGAAATTCCGGGGCACTTCTAGAGCACATAGTACGGCCTCGTCAACACCCCTGACGCTTGGGCGGAGTAATCGTCACGCAAACTGGGTGAATTACCTGTCATTAAGCGTTTAACACGACTCCGAAGAGTCTCCGTCGAATGGGCATGTAGGCTAAGCTCAACAATGACGTTGGTCCTTAGGTCTTTGAGTCGAGGATCAAACCAAGAGAAGAGATATATCTAGTTTCGCAACATCACCATGACTTCTCAAGTGAAACAGAGGACTTACATGATTTCAAACGCATTTGTCATCCTTCAGAAGGTCTGCACAAGGCACGTTCATGGTGGGCGCATGACGCGCCGCGCGGGCGGTTTGTAGTCAAAACTCCGATAACATCACATCTAACCTCATCTGACGCGCCCCTGACCAGACAACAGCTTCCATGAAACGCTCCGGACAGCTCCAGGACCTTCAATAAAGTTGCCATTTCTCCGAAGGCAGATGGCTGCGTCCACAAATCTCAGAACGGACTGGAAGAAATCATTTTGAATTTCGTAAAAACTGTCTTGTGACACTCCCGTCCACCTAGAACAGTAGCACAAAAAGCGAAACAGTCGGTCGCTGTAGCGAGAGCGCGTGTTACGGTGTCATCACACTAGAGTTCTCAAGCTTCCGAAGGAACTGAGTCCTAGATTTGTGAGATGACTACTGTAACTATCGAGTACACTCTTTGTGTCCCGTTGGAGCTTACACAAAGCGGTTATGCATAATCATATGAAAAGAAGGAGAGCGCAATGAGGTCACGGTCGTTACAGTCGCCGTCAGTCGCCGTACAAGGACGCTGACGAGATGATATCCCTCCAAAACAAGCAGATCTTCATAGGATAGTCAGCCAATTCAAGCATCACTCACTTGCTTAGTTTCCAATGGAAAAAAAAGAAACAAGTCTTGCGGACTGCAAGGACCCAAAGCGACCTCTTAACACATCGGCAGCGAAAGAATTACAGGGTAATTGCCCTTGGCGTTGAATATCGCTGATATTCCATAAACGGAATTGCTAGAGGGTGAGACTAAAGACAATCATGAGACACTGCCAGAACTCTTCTAAGTGACCGAGGCGCCTAAGCGCGAAGCCAAGTAAGTGGCTGTACCGATACCGTGATTACAAGGGTGTCAGCGGTATGAGCAAACAACTGCAAATACAGAGTTCATCCAGAACCGTCACTACACACTCTTTTCTTTTATCGTGCGGTGCCCAGTAAAACCAATATATACTTTAAAGATGACTAACGCAACCTCAGGACATAAGCGGTCTTGGGATGGAGCCGATCACGACTCACACAAGAGGTCCAGGGAGGAGGCTAGGGACTGGCGTGATGTTCATCTGAAATCGTCGGACAGGCGGTCGAACACGAGCAAAGGTGGAGTTGATAAAGGGTACAGTGATGGCAGGAGACGTGAGGACAGGAGGAGAGATGAGGACAGGAAGAGGGATGATTATAAACGTGCGAATGACTATCGTGGAAGAAGGGACGAACGCGAGCGAGAACGGGAACGGGAACGGGATCGAGGTCACCGTGAAGAACGACACAGGTCTGCTTCGAGGGAAGAAGGAGAGTAAGTGTCGTCTCCAATCGTTCCCCTGAGTTTTATTGAACAAATGTGTTAGGATTTCGCCTCGGCCTGAAGAGTGAGGCATATTTCTAGCCGTTTTCAATACAGCTGACATTTTCTCCAGTTACTTAAGTCGTCATCGGGAGTAAGTCTTTTCTCATTTTTCCATCTATCTGACTGACTGTCTTTGTGTTTCAGTCACTCGCCTCGGTATAGAGAGTCAGTTCTTCTTGTTACTCCTCAGTTGTATCTTTCTCATTCTGTTCTCTTGCAGTTCGCCGTGTCGCAGGGAGTAGGTCTTGTGCTCCTGTTCGATAACAACGCACTGATTTCTCACTCAGTAACTCGCCGCGCCGCAGTCCTCGTCCGGAACCATCTGTACCTCCGCCAGCCCCAGCACCACCACCGCGACCTCCATCGCCACTTCTAGAAATGGAACTTGAACTCCCTCAGTCTCCGCCGCCTGCAGAGGATCTGATGGCAGCGCGGCGTGCAAAGCGTGAAGCGATCCGAGCAAAGTATAATGGTGTGGCAAGTGTGGATGCCACTCCAAGTCCTAGCAGTGCGGTCCAGCCGCCTCCCCTTTCTTCTATTGTTTCTGATGCTGTTACGCGTGCCCCTAGCATATCTGGCACTTCTGCGCCCCCAGCTCCGAACGCAGCAAGTTCGTGTTCAACGTCATTCTCTTCTCTTCGTACTTTACTTACTTCTTCGGTACAGATAGTACAGGTAGACGAGATTCAATGTCTGCGTCACCAGCGCCACAGGACTTCACATTAGCCAAGGATGGCGAAGGAGAAGGTGTGACTAATGCGGAGAATACGGGTGCTGAGCAGATCTCTGCAGCCGATTATGACCCAAGTTTAGATCGACGCGAGGACGAACAGCGACGCATCCGTGAGCCGGCTTCTGTGGCCGAAGCTATGGACGTTGATGAAGAAGAAGAGGTTGAGGAAGTTGAGGAAGAGGACGTAGATGATATGTTCGCTGTAGCTACGACTACGAAGAAGGTGAAGAAAGTTAAGAAGACCGTGGTGAGCATCACTTTACTCATCTATCCCCTGTGATATATATATTTTTCACACTTTCTTTAGAAAAAGCCTGTTGCACCTGCACTTGTTACGACAAACCTAGATTCTGCGGCAGATTCAGAAGGCTATTATACAATCATCCTTGGCGAACAACTTGACGGCCGATACCAAGTTTTCTCGTCCATCGGCAAAGGCATGTTTGCGAATGTTGTCCGTGCACGCGTCATCGCGGGTGATCCCAGAGAGGTCGGGAAAGAGGTAGCGATTAAAATTGTTCGGTGCCAGGAGTCTATGTGAGTGTTTGTCTTTATGGGTTTTCGGCACAGATACTGATATTTTTGGTGTAGGTATAAGGCTGGACAAAAGGAAGCAGGGATTCTTAATAAATTAAGGGACGCGGATCCAGATGATAAGAAACATATTGTGAGACTTGAACGGACGTTTGAGCATAGAGGGCATTTATGCCTTGTCTTTGAAGCAATGAGGTGATTATCGTTTTTGACCATTCGTAACCATTAGACTTACATCATGAAGTATGAATCTCCGCGATGTGGTGAAGCGTTTCGGCAAGGACGTCGGGCTTAACATACGCGCTGTCCGTGCATACGCCCACCAACTCTTCCTCTCCCTCAGCCTCCTCCGCAAATGCAACGTCATGCACGCAGACATCAAGCCCGATAACATCCTAGTCAACGAGCACAAAACTCTTTTGAAGCTATGTGATCTCGGTTCCGCCTCGGACGCAGCAGAGAACGATATCACGCCCTACCTCGTCAGTCGGTTCTACCGCGCCCCAGAAATCAGTATGTCGTCTTCTCTTGTCTCCCAGCACAACCGAACAAAAATCTCAATTCCATCTCGTAGTCCTTGGCGTTCCGTATGACCCAGCTCTGGACATCTGGTCCATAGGATGCACGTTGTACGAGTTGTACACGGGCAAGATTCTTTTCCCTGGCCGTTCAAACAACCAGATGTTGCTTCTCATGATGGAGCTTAAGGGACGGTTCAATGGCAAAATGATTAAGCGGGCGAAGTTTGGAGATGTGTATTTTGACGATATGGGAGCATTTGAGAGTATTGAAACGGACCGGGTGACCGGTGCGGTGAGTGTTTTTTTCATCTCATTCTACTTTTGCCATGTGATGCTGATGGTGTATGTTGTAGGCTATCGTGAGGAAGGTACATATTTCAAAGCCGTCTCGTGATTTGAGGGCAAGGCTTATGCCTCCCGCCTCGGTGAAGTTGAAGGACGATGAGAACAAGCTGATTGTGTCTTTTATAGACCTATTAGACAAGTGTCTTGCTCTCGACCCCGCGCGTCGTATTACACCGAAGGAAGCTCTCACGCATCCGTTCGTGCGTGGCTGAATCAACTCGGGCGACTTGTGGCATGATGGATTACTTCCGATTCAGACATAGATTCAGGATTCGTTTGTTTGCTTCGCTCGCAGGTCATGGTCGTTTGAGTTTTCCCTTCTGTTCTTTTCATTCTTATTATCTGTAGTCCGATCCGCTCCGCGGACATACGAGAAAGACAAAGAATTCAATGCAAAATGTTCATCCCGTGTCGTATGTTCTCACGCATATGGTAATTGTTCGTGTCGTGTGTGTAGTCATGCGATACTCTTAGAGGGTATGTGTTCCCACCCGGTCGATGGAGATGCTCTCATGATAAAGAGAGCGGGACTTGAGTCGCATAGTCGCAGTGATTCTTTTTCTGTCCCACTTGTCTTTGCAAGACTTCCGACCACTGACTTACCTGAGATGACGACCAAACGTCTTCGAGGCCTATTAACACACTTTGGTGCTCGCAGTCCCGTGAAGGAGACAGACAGTCCCATGAGTGCATCGGCTGTAGTTTCCGAACCAGAGCTCCCGACGTATGATAAACTGCCTATGTTCAAGAATATACCAGGGTGCGCTTGGGGCCTGTGGGGCGAAGACGACCAACTGGGAACCGTTAATTTGCTCACGGAGAAGGTGGTACAACGTGCGGCTCGGGAAGAGATCTTGTACGTCGAATGTTTTTAAATGCTTTGATCAGTGTGGGTTTTTCGGTTTCGGCTGTTCGCGAGCCCTTTCAGATATGTTTTTTTTTATCTTCCATGGTTGTTGTGGCGATTTGGGAGGAAACTTGACATGCGAATTTGACAGAACTGGGCATGCCATCTCATTGAACTGGTAAGCAGGTGCAATGTTCTTCTCATGACGTAGATCTGGTTGACGTTTTTCGTCCGATGATGTAGGCCGCTGAACTTTCCAGAGAAGGTACGTCCTTCTAGCCGACAAGCCGGACTCGTGGTTGACGTGATTTAATGACAATTCAGCCCGTGTTCAAGCGTAAGACGCCAGAGGTAAGGACGAAGCTACGGGGGGATAATCCTGTCGTTCGAGATGATGAGATTCATATCGTATGTCATTAATACTTCTGGTCTTCAATAAAGCAACAGAAACTTATGTTTGGAGCTTAGAACACGCAATCTGGGACACAGTGGGACGGCCTGAGACACTACGGAGTCGTCGAACATGGGGTATACTACAATAAGTTATTATACGCTCATGGTATCCTGCGTAGCAATCGTACTCACGCACTCATCTTTTCCCAGTGTTCCAGGTCTTTCGCTTTCCGTGGGAGTCGCACCCATTCCAAACCCCAACGCCATCGATGCAAACCAAGCGAAGCTTGGTATGCAAAGTACGTCTCAGGCTTCCACATATTTTCACACTATGTCACGCCTTATCGTCATTTCAGATTGGGCGGACCACGGCATCTGCGGTCGCGGAGTTCTCCTTGACGTCGTGCGTCATCAGACGAAAGATGGCACCCTGCAATATGATCCCTGGACTACCCACGCGATTACTGCGGCAGATCTCGAGGAATGTGCGGCGGCTCAAGGAGTTTCATTCCGCCAAGGCGATATTCTCCTTTTGAGGGTCGGATTTATCCAGAAATATCATGCCGTATCGCAGGAGGAGCGGGACGCTCTTCCTGGACGTCCAGAGACGTTGTGCGTGAACTGAATATCCCTTAGAAAGCTTAGATGAGGCACGGCTGAATGTGAAGTATGATGACAGCGCGGGAATCGAGCAGTCAGAGGACATGAAGCGGTTCTTG
Source organism: Termitomyces eurrhizus (assembly GCA_003316525.1). Classification (NCBI taxonomy): domain Eukaryota; kingdom Fungi; phylum Basidiomycota; class Agaricomycetes; order Agaricales; family Lyophyllaceae; genus Termitomyces; species Termitomyces eurrhizus. The sequence goes on along the minus strand of QFEW01005479.1, from coordinate 2,593 downwards.
TGGTGCGTTCAAGTTCCCTGTTGTGGATATGCTACGGATGCCACAGGAAGCTTGATTAATGAACATTCACATCTACATAGGGACAACCACTTTGCGGCAATCGCTTCAGATCAGCCGTCGTTGGAGGTAAAAGACTACGGTGCTTTAACTCGAGAATGTTATCTGATCACATGTTACTACCCCTTTCTTAGCGTTGGCCCACGCCCCAGGGCGTGCCACACATGCATCAGGTAAAATTATAACTTTGGCTAAGAGGCTCGTCCGAATTAGGTGCTGATATCGCCACTCATCTAGACCATACTCGGGTTAGTGTAATGTTTTTTGGCTCCTAACGTCGATTAAGGAGACTGACGTTATCGATGTGATATCGTGGTAACTGTCGCAGATTATGGGGCATGCCTATCGGTAGGTCTGGGAAGTTGTTTCCGGTACGCTGTATGATCAATGCCGGCGGCTTTTCTTAGGCGAGTTCTTTGATCTTGAGAAATTGGCTGAAAAGTGCGCGGAATCCGGAAGATACACCTTCTTTTTCTCCTCGTGGCCATTGAATATGTAAGTGTAAAGTGGCTTGAAAAGTGTACAGCGATTGTGACAGTTTTTCCTTTGATCTAGCATCGGCGGATGCGCTAGTCCTCCGAATGCTGCTGTAAGTCATTTCCGAAGCATTAAAAAGATGGGTGATTTAGATGACTTTAAGGCCTATTTCTGATCCTCTTACCTTCATAATGTCATATATGAAACATCATGAGATCCATTTGCGCCTCATTGTGATCTTTGCAGTCTGATGGGCACCATATTGAGCATCAGCGGAAAGATTTTGTAGATGGAGTATCTCCTTTTATGCATAGTTTCTTTGTTGCGAGATGTAAATTGTTCATCTGATACCACGATTTACGCCTCGAGGCATACACATGGAAGCGCGGGATGATCCTGGTTGCCTAATGTCACACTGTTCTGTTAGCTGACCCCTGTTTTATGGTATGGAAGAGCGCTCGAAAAAGTCAACCTACGAATTCTCCGGTATCAGCCACAACTCACTCGACCTTGTGGGATGGGCCACAAATGGATCACGTGACAAGGTATATGTGTTCAAATCACTGACTAAAACAGGTTGAACATCTCGTCCATTCCCCAGGTCTGCTGTGGCTTCGTCGCCGGGAGCAACGATGAGCAGGAGGGAGTCGCGCGTGTCTACGGGCGCTCGTCAGAATGATGCTCTGTTTGAGTTCGAGAACTGTGAGTTGTCATGTTCTATGTTCGTTGCTGTCCTGATGTGCTGGTGGCAGTCAAGAAGAAGTTTCTGCTTGCCAACAAACACATAACCAAGTCAGTGGAATAGGGTTTTGACACTTTTGTGGCTAATCACCGCGATACAGACTCAACTCCACGCTGGGTGTTCGTATCGAGGAGCTGAACGCCGAGATATCGAAACTATACGTTGAAAACCTCAAACTAAAGGCATCCGAGATTGCGCTAGTCACACAGCTCAAACGTGAACGTGAAAAGTCTCGCAAGCTCATGGCAGAGGCTGAAGCAGCAGTATGTCGTGCCTTTACGGACGTTATGAAATTTACGTCAACTTTACGTGTTCATCAGACTCATAACCTCACAAAACACTTGGGATACCTTCGTGAAACACTTAATATACCCACCGCATTGCCCATGCAAGAGCCGCCTCCTGCTCCTCGCGCTCGCAGACCCCCGTCTACTGTCAATACTGACCCAGGAAGCTCACTGCAAGGTAACCGTTTGTCGCGTCCGCCAAATGTTCCTGGCATATGCGAAGAAGAGGAACTATCATCCTTGACATCTGAATCAGAAATAGCGAAACAACTGAGTCCTGTTCCGCGAAAAGTCAAGGCTAAATCACGACACTCCGCGTCACGACTACCTGTGCCGTCGCGGATTTCATCGCCACCACCTCCATCTGACGATGCATTCCAAGTAGGACTGGAGTTTGCAGCAGCCTCCAAGCCGCGGAAGCCTTCGCGTAGGCAGAGTGGAATGCTGAGCGTCAGCACCGAGGTTTTGTCTGTACCGCGTGCGCCAAGTCCTGCTTTTGGTTCCCCGTTGAGAACAGCAGCGGGGTTAGAAGAGGAGGAAGAGGAAATGGACATTGTGACCGATCAGTTTGTGGATGTGGAAGACGACGTGGATCCGGAGCCAAAACTACCACCCCAAAAGAAAGAGCGGCGCAAGAGTCGTGGGAAAGAACGAGGGACGCTGGAAGAGCCAGAGGCCGTGGCCGAGGACAGTAAACCACGGGAACGAAAGAAGAAGGAGAAACTGGATGGTGAAACAGATGGTGGGGGAAAGCCTCGCCTGCAAGATGTCACTAATTCTCGTGCTGCTCTTATATCAATAGACAACACCGGTATGCGTTATAACTATACGGTAATGTGAGAACGCTCTTGATTAACTTTTTGTCAATAGTTCCTTCGTCGGCTGCTGCGAGGGCATTCCTTACGACATCACCGACACCTTCAGCACCTACATCAAGAGGATCATCAAGTCCTGTCCCTTCCGGCGAAGGTGAAAGTTCTAGCGGCGTACGAGAACGAAGACAAAGAAAGAGTGTAAACTACGCTGAACC
>QFEW01005457.1:0-14541 GCA_003316525.1 Termitomyces eurrhizus | reverse complement strand
TATAGAAACGCCTAATTGGATGGATATCAATCAAACATCTGAACTAACCTGCAATGGTGAAATTATTGACCAGTTATTAGCTTATCTTCAAGCTGCTTTGACTGACTCAGGTCGATCTGGATTAGAATATACTGAGGCTATAGTAGAAGAACTTTTCCGACAGCCTCAGAGAATACTGAAAGGAACACAATAGAGTGAAGCACAGCCAACAGCTGTGCTAAGTGAGACAGCGAGATTAGGAATAGCCATAGAAAACCTGGAATAAAACACTGGAAAAGACAATATATTTTATATGCAGCCTGGGAGGCCAGGGTAGCAGTTTCAGAACAAGAACAGTGCTCAGAGCCTTACTGAAGGTTGTAGACTTTTATTGTACTTTCTGGAAAAAATGCTGAGACCAGAAGTAGGCAGTTGGAGTGTCTTAAGGAGATGCAATTCCTAAGCAGAGAACTCCAGTAGTACACTAAGAAGATGAAACTTCTAATGATGAGGAAAGTGGACCGAGCAAGTCTACCCTGCAGGTTCAGTGTGTAATGTTATAGAAAAGATACTCTAGCATTACTAAAAATACAATACATGCTCGACTAGAACTGTATATACTAAAGCACATACAGTTGATACAAGCTTGATGTGACAGTGTACATCAGTCAAATACAGTTGAATATACTACTTTGTATGTTCAGATTCTTGAGCTCAAAGCTCAAGCATATATGTATCGCAAGGCTAATCAAGGGTCAGCTGCCTCGACTTCAGAGGGAGCAAATTTGATTTCTTTTCTGCAAAGCCAGAGCTGTCTTTACATTTGAAGGAAGCAATGAGTAATATATATGTGCCCTAGCAAGCAGAAGAGTTTGACAAATAGTTTGCAGCAAGGTTTGCTGCAGCACAAAGGCAGAACGTGTTCAGAGGTTAACTAAGAAGATCTCGGTCAACAGCTGAGTCAGTATCTACTATTCTAGTAGTAAACAGTCATCCAGCAGAGGCAAAGGAGTTAGTATACCCTTATATAAAACAGGAATCAGTGGAGAAGACTCTACTGACAAATTGAATGCTGTTGGCAGATAAGTTTGCTAAGAGGGTTTCCTATCAGTGTATGCAGAATCAGGACCTGAATTGCCAGGGACATTCCTAGATTGGTGACTAGGGGATAGTGTTCAATAAAGCAATTTCCATCAATGATATGTGATGGCAGTATGTTCAGCAAATGTCACAGCCTACCCAAGATAGTGAGTGGGAGAGGTCATGACCTCAATGAAGTACCAACCTGTTGAAGACAGGCAAAGCACAAGGGACAGAAACTGTTACTCAAGCTTGAAGTCCAAAGTCAGAAAGAGTGTATTGAAAGTAAAGTACTACTACTAACCTAAAGTCCAAAGTCAGAAAGAGTGAGGACCTCAGGTGATTTATCTACAGTTTATATATTGCTAAAAACTATATACATGTGATAGAATAAACTTGGAGTAGAATAATGATCATAGTGGATAGTGAAATGCATGCAACAGACAATTTCAACAGTCCCCCTGTATCTCCAAGTTCAAACAATTAATAAATTCTCATTCCTTATCTGCAAAATTGCATCTTAGATAAAAGAAGTGGTTTTGTAAGAAGATCTGCAACTTGTTCTGTTTCAGGAATGTGATAAGGCACAAGTTTCTGTTATTCAACTGCTTCTCTAAGCCAGTAAAAACAAAGATCAAGATGCTTCATTCTTCCATGATGCTTTGGATTTTTAGTCACATTGATGGCAGATTGATTGTCAATCAGCATAGGAGATGGAGCAGTAGCAGAATATCCCATTTTATGCAGAATATTTCACATCCAGAAAATCTCTTTGTCAGCTTCTACAGCAGCAATGTATTCTGCTTCAGTTGTAGACAATGTGACAACTAATTGAAGCTTGCTGCTCCATTCAATGGCTCCACCACCAATTGTAGTCAAATATCTACCAGTAGAGCATCCAGTATCAGGGCAATCTCTATGTGAAGAATCACAAAATATAGTAAAAGGTTGGATGCCAGTATCAGCATTGTAGTGAAGCTTGTAGTCTACCGTGCCTTTGCAATAGTGCAGTAAGTGCTTAACAGCTGCTCAATGCTTAGGTCCTGGAAAAGAATTGAAGTGTCCCAAGCATGACACTGCATATGCAATATCTGGTCTTGTCATACATAGTAGCCAAATACTGCAATGAACCAACTGCATTCAGATAAGGTACATTCTGCATTTCCTCTACTTCACAAATCCAGTTAATAAGGCTAGCAGGATTCCTGTAAGGTCTTCAGGAGTGGTGCAGCAGGAAGAAGAGGTATAGTAAGTGTAACTAAGTAACTGCAGACTCTGCATTTATAACACCTCCTAGTCAGGTGTGTCAGGCTTCACTGGTGAGATAAAGCAGCCCCACTTAAGAGTCACTACCTAATAGTTCAGAATCTATGTATATAGAGGGAGCTGCAACCACTATAAGGACTATAGCACAAACACAGAGCAGTAAAATGACAAAAACTTCAAACTGTAGCTTTAGAGGCTAGAGCCCATAATCTGTTGAATACAGACAAAGCACAGGAGACAAAAACTGTCATTAAAACTGAAGTCCAAAATCAGAAAGAGTGTATTGAGCAAAGTAAAGTACTACTAACCTGAAGTCCAAAATTAGAAAGAGTGAGGACTTCAGGTGATCTATCTACAGTTTATATACTACTAGAAAATTATATACATGTGATAGAATGAACTTGGAGTAGAATGATGATTATAGTGAATAGTGGAATGCATGCAACAGATAATTTCAACATTCCAAAGGTTGTGTCAAGTGAAATAGTCATCTCAGAGAGTGTCTCAGATCTGTTTTAGAATTTCTTCCTCATTTAAAATTAGCACCACATTCAAATGTTTGGAAGGGATTACCATGTGATAGTTGAAGGCATTTTGCTCTGCCTTGAAGGACTTCTTGGGATAGACATCCAATCATCAAGTAAGGGTGTCAGGTTTGGCTTCAAGTTGTTAGGGGCAGTAGTAGATGATAAAGTTGTATTCTGAGAGAATTTCAGACCACCAGGCCTGTTAGCAGCTGAGGAGCTTGGTGGTCATAAAGTATTAAAAGTTGTTGTGGTCTGAGTAGACTTAGATCCAGTGAAGAGTGCCTTTGAGGTAGGCCCACCACTATTTGAAGGCTTCAATGATTGCAAGGAGTTCTTTATTGTAGATGTTGTAGTTGAGTTCAGCTAGAATCATTGATCAGATATAGAAAACCACAGGTTGGAGTTTGGTTGTCCAGTCCCATCTGCAAAAGAATGTCAGCAATGGTATAGTTGGAGGCATCACATTCCAAGACAATTGGAAGGGCAGAGTTGTAGTGCTGGAGGATCAGAGCTGAAGTGAAGGCTTTCTTGAGTAATAAGAATGTGCTTTGGCACTTACTGTCTCAACTCCAGAAGGTATCCTTCTAGATCAGTCAGTTGAGGAACTTGGTAATGCTAGAATAGTTGTTGATGAAGTGACAGTAGAAGTTTGCAAAGCCAAGGAAGGATTGTACTTCTTTGATGTTCTTTGAGGGGGCCAGTTGAGGATTGCTTCAACTTTTACAGTATTTATGCAGACTCTATTCAGAGTAATAATGATACTAAGGTATTCAACTTCTGTGATGTAAATAAAATGAACACTTCTCTGGTTTTGCATATAAGTTGTGGCTCTGGAGTTGTTTAAGGACTTGTCAGACATGAATTTAATGTTCATTAAAAGAATCAGAGTAGATCAAGATGTTATCTAGGTACACAATGACAAAGATATTGTTCATATCATAGAAGGTGTTGTTTATGAAGTACTAAAAGGTTGTGAAGGAGTTAGTTATACTGAAGGGCATTATCAAGTACTCAAAGAGGCCATAGCAGGTATGAAAGGCAGTTTTCCATTCATGTTCTGGAGCAATCCAGATATTGTTGTAGCTGGAGTGGAGGTCAATCTTTGAATAGACTTTGGCTTTGCAGAGGTGGTTGACTAGATCTCCGATAAGTGGAAGGAGGTACTAGTTCTTTTTGATGATTTTGTTTAGTCTCCAGTAGTCAACACAAAGCTAGAGAGACCTGTCCTTCTTTTTTGCAAAGAAGACTGGTGCTCCAGTGGCAAAGATCAAGGTGCAGATAAATCCCTTACCTAGCATGTCATCAAGGTAATCCTTGAGTGCCTAGAGCTTGACCTCAGACATGTTGTAGATCTTGCTGAGTGGGGGTTGCACCATTCTTGAGGTCAATTTTGTAGTCATACAGTTGATGTGAGGGGAAGTCCTTGGCACTACCTTTGGAGAAGATGTCAGCAAACTTATGATATTCAGAGTAAACAACTTTGGTAAAAATTTGGTCTTTAGTCATTGGCATGTTTAACCTGGAGGTGTTCCTCAAGTAGCATCAGAGATATTTGGAGCTGGTAAGCTGGGTTGCTGCTCTGGAGAATCTGTGCAAAGGAGGTGCAGCTAATAATTTTAATGTCTAGAACTCTAAGTAGTTTGAGAGGCACATCAGGTTTGAGGCAGGGTTTAAACGTGGGTCAGTGATTTTGAGAGGAGTAGTGGGGGCCTTTGTAATGGTTTCAGGGAATATTCAGGAGAAATTTGATAGGATTCCTTAGACCATAGAGCAAACTCCAATTTAAAATTGTCATTCAGTGCATTCTTTGTCAAGTTTGAAGACACAATGATTGGTGCTGATTTCTATGAAGAATTAAATTCAATTTGGATGTTTTTGAGTAAACATGTATTTATATAAGCATACTGCTTACACACAGACAAGATCAATACAAAAGAGATTAAGGGCTGGGATTGAGATGGGGATGAGGCTGTGATCAGAGGGATGTTTCAAACCTTATTAGAAGCATGCATATATAAGGAGTGGTAAGATGTTTCAGTTTTCCAAAATGACACCTTGTTTCAGTTTAGTATGTGCTCTTCAGTGAAGTCAGATATACCATCTGCTTACACTTTTTTTAAAACTCTAATGTGTATATCCTTGAATACTGCTTACCATCATCTATCCAGATTTGGAACATCTGAGAAGCTTTGGGGCAAATTTGTAAAGTGATGTGAGGTGCTTTAGTTGTGTCATGGAGAGTGGTTTCTTCGATTATTGCCTCAGCAGCAGACCTCGATCAATTGGTATAAAAGGGCAAGACAGAGCAGGGCCATTACAATTGTATTTAGGGAGAGGTTGCTAATACCAATCCTTTTTTTTCTAGCCTGGCTTATGTGTGTCCAAGCTTGTCATGTTTCTCACTCTCGCTCACATTCTAATTCATTGTCCTGATCTTGTCCTTGCTTATCTTTATGCCCTTCCACTTTTTCTCCATCTTGCATACTTGCTTTGCCTCATCTTTGACCTGATTCATCTTTAGGTTCTCCCAGTCCTCTCACATCTCTGTCAAGCTTGTCAGACTGTGGATTGTTGTCAGACTCTGAAGATGAAATTGAACATCTCTCACTCCCAATCTTAGTTATGATGAAGTCCAGACTTACCTCTTATATAGCTGAGGTCACTCAGATCTTGGCTAGCCATGCTCCAATTATTGGCTAAGGATCTATAGATTCCCATCAACTTGATGCATTTGAATACAGCACAAAACATTTTTTTAGCCATAAGAGTGTTAAGGAGGAGGATTGTGTGGAAAAAGTCATGTACAATATCAATTCCTCAGATGTTAAAGCATGGGTCAAAGAGAATAAAGAGGAATTAAAGACATTTATCTTTGCTGTCTTCATGGCACATTTGAGAAGTTTGGTTCTGGCAACTGATTGGGCATGGAAGGTGGCACAGGGATTGATGCTGAAGCACAGAGATGATGAGGATTTTAAAGAGTAGGCTAGCAATCTGCAGGAAGCCAACAGTACCTTGAGCACTTACTCTCATTTTTATATTGCTCCAAAGCAAATGTGTAACCACCTGTTGTTACATTGCCAGGATGACCTGAGATATGAATATTCCCTCTTAAACAAGGACAAATGTTTGGACATAATTAAGGATTTCCATGCTTGGCTTTGTGCAGTCTCAGACTTGGATGTGGTGTTGAGAGGATGGAAAAATCAGTTGAGTAAACATCTTTAAGAGCGCATTCTATTGTGCAGTCAGCAAAGACATATCTTAAGAATGTAACCAATGTCTCAAAATCAGCACATGTGGGGAATTCAGCAGCGACTAACACCTCGACTCAGTCAGAGAAAGGCACTTCTACAGCTACAAATTTCAGGTCCCGCATTTATGTATATGCACTCACATCTGAAGAATGTGCTCTCCTTGATCAACATAATGGTTGCTATCATTGCTGAAAGCTTTATATTGGTCATCATGCAAGAGACTGTCCTGACAGTGAAAAGCTGTTGACGCTCACAAAATATGAAACTTGCAAACTTACTCCTGTATTCATGGTGGAAGCACAGACAAGGTTTTTGAAGGATAAAAGAAAGGAAAGGAAAGAAGTTCTGGCAACAGAGAAGGGAGTTTGGTGACAATTGCAGCAGTGTTTGAGGGTTCATCAGATGAGAAGCAGAGTAGCGATGCTGGTTCCAAGTACATGCTCCCTTCCCATCTAAATTATTCCTGTTTTGTCTCTGCTCCTTCTATTGCTTCTGCCTTTGTCAAACATGCATTGATTGACACTGGCATCCCACCAGTGCTGATTTCTTTGATGCTTATGATAGGCTGGGATTGCCACTTCATTCGCTGCATTGGCCACTCGAGGTATCTGCTGCATTCACAAAGAAAGGTCAAAATTCAAAATTATTATCAAAATACGTTAAACTTGTCATGGCATCTCCTTGTTTCCAATGGCACTCTTGCTCTCAGATATTCATCAATTGCTCTAATTTGTGCTTAGAGTTGATCTTGGGCCTGGACTCTCTAGAAAAAAATCATATTGTCATTGATCCCCTATATTATATTCTGCTACTGCAATAACTGACAATTTTGATTTGTTGCATCCTCCAATAAGACATTCTCCTCCCTTGAGCCTCATTTTAAGCAAAGATTGGAAAAAAAGCTGGCAAATCATGAGCATGACAAAATTTGTGTTGGGTTGAATGCAGCATGTGCCTGCTGTAAATCTGTGCATTTTAAGCTTAATGACTGGTTTGTGAGAAAAAGGGCTGCTAAGGGCATGCAGGAAGATATCTCGACAGGAGAACCATTGATATTGGGGCTGATTAGAACTTGGATTGAATAGCTTGCCTTTAAAGACAAGTTAAAAGGAATGGATTCAAAAATGAAAAAGCATTACACATCATTATTTTTGAATGACATTCCCCATGCAGCTGATCTTCTGACAAGTATATACCATCAAATCCAAATTAAGCTGTTGGCCAAGATTGCCATTGCTCATAGCTACTCTTGTCCCTGAAAATATCTCAGTGAGACAGTTGGCAAATGCTTATTGACCAGCATATTGCAGCCAGTCATATTTGTCCTTGTTTTCTTCATATGCAAGTCCTTCCTTCATCATTTCCAAATCCAATTCTACTGCACTGCCTTGCTGGATAAATGACTACAGAACATTGAATTATCTGTTGCTGAGGATTGATGATATTTTGGCGGATTGTACTTGGCCAGAGACATGCTTCTGGGGGAAAATTGATTTGACTAATGCATTTTTTCAAATGCTTGTTCACCCTGACAATGTAAAGTACATGGCAACACTTACTCTGTTTGGGTTGTAGGAATAGGTTGTTATGCCCATGGGCCTCCAAAATACACCTGCTACGCAGCAAAGAAGAGTGACTATGGCATTGCAGAAGTTGATTAGAAAGATTTGCCATATTTATTTAGACGATATCATTATTTGGTCGAGGACAATCAAAAAGCACTGGAAAAATGTTGCAAAGGTTCTGCAGGCACTTAAGAACACTCGCTTTTTTTATTTATTGAAGAAGAGTGACTTTTTTTGCATAGAGATTAATTTCTTTTGCCATTATATTTCCAAACATGGCATTGAAGTGGACATGTCCAAAGTGGAAAAAATACTTAACTGGTCAGTTTTCTGTAAAGCAAAACATGTTCAGCAGTTCCTTGGCTTTGTTTGCTATATTGCTGTCTTTTTGTTAGCGTTGGCAAAGCACACTTCAATATTGATGCTACTGACTAGAAAAGAGTTCAATGGGAATATTCCCAAGTAGTTGGCTGTCTAATAATTATTGACCACAAAGACCCTGGCAATAAGAAGATTTTTGTTATATGCAATGCTAGTAGTCATTGCATGGGAGCTTTACTGTCTTTTAAAGAATCATAGGCCACAGCCAGACCTGTCATATTTGATTCCAGACAACTTACTTCTGCAGAACCTAATTATCCCACATATAAGCATAAAACGTTTACCATTGTTTGAGCCTTGCATAAATAATGAACCAATTTTCTGGGCACCTATTTTGAAGTCTTCACAGATCATAAAACGTTGAAAAATTTTGACACTCAACAAGATTTATTGAAGAGACAAGCTTGATGAATGGAGTTCTTGTCCTAGTATGATGACTTCAAGCTGCATTACATACCAGATGAAGACAATCTGGTCACTGATGCACTTTTGAGGTGGCCTGATATGAACAACATGGAGATTGCTCCTGTCATGTTGATGGAGAATGATGAACACACTCTTGCAATGATTTGGGAGGGATACACGGTGGACACGTATATGAAAAGGATTTTGCATGATTTGAACAAAGGAATGTGCCTTCTAGGAGTTGAACAGAGGAATGGATTGTTATATATTGGCAAGCATCTTATTATTCTGAACTTCGACAACTTACATGAAAATCTTTTCCACGTGGCTCATGACAAGCTGAAACATTTTGGGGCAGATAAAACCTATGCCACTCTAAGATATTCATATTATTGACCTAATATGCGAAGAGATCTTGTGCACGAGTACATCCTCTTATGTGTTAAGTGCCAACATAATAAAAGTTCTACCAAGAAACCTGTCAGTCCTCTTCATCTGTTGCCAATCCCTGAATATAGATAGATTCAGATTGGTCACCTTGGATTTTGTTGGCCTGTTACCTCTTGATGAAGGCTACAATCAATTTTGTTCGATGACTTGTTATGCTGGCACCAATGTCCAGATCTCTTCTTGTTATTCAACTCAGATGTGTGAAGATTTCGCAAATATTTTTTTTTGAGACTGGTATTGTGAGAATGGTCTTCCTTATGAGATTATAATAAACTGAGACACTTTGTTCACATCGTCTTTCTGGCAAGCCCTAATGAAATTGACTAGAATTAAACATAAGATGTCAACTGCATTTTATCCTCAAACTGATGGAGCATCGGAACAGTCTAACAAAACTATTGTCCAATGCATTTGTTTTCATGTGAATCACTTGCAGATGGGCTGGGTAAAAGCATTGCTGAGGATTTATTTTGGCATTATGAACACAGTGAATTCATCTACTGGATATTTGCCTTTTCAGTTGAAGTCAGTGTTCTCTCCTTAGTCATCATGTCATTGTTCCCTCCCCCTCCTGTCAACACCCTTGCAGAAGATCTCGCCCTCTATGTTTTGAAAGAAATTGAGAGAGACTTTTTGAATGCAATGAATAGATAACTTGATGACGTCCAAGATTTCACAGGCACATCACGCAAACAATTCATGGTCTTCTGAGATTTCTTGTTCAGTAAAGGATAAGGTGATGCTTTCGACTGCGAATCATTAACGAGAATACATTCAAAAATATGATTGACAGATTGCAAAGTTTATGCCTTGTCAAGATGGTCCTTATACTGTTGTAGAAGCCTTTCTGGACTCATCTGAATACATTTTAGATCTACCACAAAGCATGAACATTTTAAATTGTTTTCATGCTAATCTACTTGTGCCCTTTATCACAAATAATGATGACCTATTCCTATTACACTGTCTCGAGATGCCAGGCCCTATTGTCACTGAGGACAAACAATCTGAGCATTTCATTGATCGCATCTTGGACGAACAGAAGCATGGCTGTAGAGTACAATATCTCATTAGGTGGCATGGGCATGGACCAGACCACGACAAATGGAAAAGTGGTAAAGAAATGGAAAACACTGTGGCTCTTGATGATTGGGGACAGAAAAAGGAACTTGTGGGAAGATGAGTTTATTTTTCAGATGCTGGGTGAGTTTATAATAAGCATACTACTTACAAGCAGCACAGACAAGAATTAAGGACTGGGATCAAGACAGGGATGGGGCCACAATTGGAGGGATGTTTCAAACCTTATTAGAAGCACATATATATAGGGGGTGGTAAGATGTGTTTGAGTTCAGTTTTCCAAAAATACATCTTGTTTCAGTTTAACATGTGCTCTTCAGTGAAGTCAGATATATCATTGCTTACAATTCAAAAGATTAACATCAGATTGCAAATATTGTCCTTTTCTCAATTTTGACAAGAGTTCAACAAAGAGAACATTATCAGGACCATATTGTTTATGTTGTTGTTTCAATATTACTACCATTTCCACAGATAACTTTAGAATTTTGCCAAATATTATGTCTTGGCCACTAGATGTTTTTCCATACTTTTTTGTATCAACATAACCATATAACCTCTTTTCAACTATGAGTGGCAATTGGGCAAAGTCCCCAGCAAAAATAACATTGATATTGCCAAAAAAAAGTGAATTGCCCACAATACAAAGTGCTCTACTAATCTGACAGAGAAAACGGCAACTTAGTATAGAAATTTCATTTATAAACAATGTGTCAACCCTGTCTTACATTTTCATTAATTTGCTTGTGGATTTAGATTTCATTTGATGATAAAAAAAAATCTTTTAATGTGTGAATAACTTGTGTTTTTCCAGTACTGGCAGCACCATTTATAAACATTCTCAATAGTGACCAAGCAGAATTCATTGGGTGCAAGCAAGATTCAGCCACAATCTGGAATGCTATTTCTTACTCATAGGTTAAATTCCACCATGATATAATAAAAGATAAATCAACATTTACTATCTGCTGCTGAACAGAAATAGTGTTATTGATGACTGCCAAATTGTTTGATATATCAGGAGAGAATTAGTTCAAAGGCAGAGGTCACAGGTAGAGGTGTACAAGCCAATATACCATGATATCTGAGGCCACTAGTAATTCTGGGAAACTAGCTCCAGTGTCTTCCATCTGCCAGGATGACCTGCAACCTAAGAGTCATGATGCTGCTCCACAATCTGCCTTCAGAGGTCTGGCAGGTTGGGAATATAAATGCACCTCTGGAAGATAAGAAGTTTATTCTCCAAAGACCACTTGTCAGTGCAGACAGACTTTACTCTAGTTTTCTCTTGAACATGCAAGGCCAGGGCAGCTTTGGCTATCAGATCTTCTCGAGCACCCTCCTGGTTACCTCAGCAGATGTCTTGAAGAATGCTCACTTCTTCTCCCTGGCCAATGTAGTACTTGGTGTGAGTATTACTGATAGTTCTGGGGCTTGCTGGTGTAGAGTATGATTCCTCAATCCACACTAACTTGATGATGAACTTGATGTATTAATGTTTTGAGTTGCAAATCCTAATCTTCCGAAATGCAGAGGGTTCTTAACAAACTCCAGCCTAAGCAATTCACTCCCTGGGAATCACCGAGCCTTTGCCTATCAATTGCCTGTCTATTCTCTACTAAACTTGGGCTATTTATACTGTTTTTCTGGTGCACAGACCACTATCTACACATGACCCTTCGTTGTAAACTCCCCAACCTCCGGAACATATTTGATAGTCCAATTTCCTTTTTGAGAGGCCTGTTTCAGTGCACCCATTCCACCATTCAACTTCTTGTTCCATCATTCTTCCAGATGTCTCTGATTGCCACTTCCTCATTTGTTCAAGCTCCATTTAGCACGATCCTATTCATAGATCCTTCTTTCCCCTTTTGGTTGTGTCATTGTCAGATCTGATCTTTGATCCAGATCACCACAATTTGATCCTATTTCGTCACTTCTGCCAGCTCCCATGCTTCCCCTCCCCATTACAGTGGTTGGACTATTGTTGAGCTGATAGTTTGAGCCGGTCTCTGCCTGTTGTTCTGTACTTTTCTGTGTATTTATTGGGGTGTTTTTGGAGATATAATTTGTTGAGACTGCTACCAGGGAGGCTTACAGTTTTCAGCCTATAATTAAATGTTTATTTTAACTTCTGGTGCATGGTGTGTCCCTGACTGCTGGTACAGCATCGTATCACCAACCACACTCTCTAGAGCACAGATAGCAAACAGTTCTGGCTTCAGAAGTACAATATTATTATTGTTGCTAGCTCCTGAACCATGGTCTGCTTGTTTAAAAAGTGTGTCTGGCCTGCCCATGCTCCATCCAGATTTGTGATATAAAGAGAAGTCAAAGTTGGCCAGATACTAGGACCATTGAGCCTGTCAGCAGTTAAGTTTCTTGGCTGTCCAAAAGTACTCTAAGTTTTTGTGATCAGTCCACACCTTAAATTTCTGCCTGGCACCCTCAAGGAAATGTTGCTACTCCTCAAATGACCAAATGATAGCTAGCATCTGTTGAAGACAGGCAAAGCACAGGGGACAGAAACTGTCACTAGAGCTGAAGTCCAAAGTCAGAAAGAGTGTATTGAGCAAAGTGAAGTACTCCCAGGGTCACAAACAGCAGTCCGGGATGTATCAGAGGCATATTGGACTATTCCACTGCATTCTTTGCAGTGTGGCCTGCTACAGTAGTACATGTTGGAGAAGACAGGTACTGCTTGGACACTTTTTTATGCTTTGGTGCATCACCTTTAGCAGGGGGCTATGGGCAACCAGCTGATGTGGCACTTGGCATTATGCAAGCATCAGGGATCAGCCCTGTCACAAGATGGGTTGATGACCACATGTTTTTCTGAGTTAGAAAAGAGCATGTGGACAATTACAATAGAAAAAGAAAAAACTGGCAGACAGACATGGCACATCAGGGACAGCACCAAGCCAGTGGACAAATCTGGTATGGGGAAGAGTCTTCAAAGATGGGACAGTGGAAGAATTTGATGAGGATTTTTCTTTTCCTATGCTTGGAATCCTCTGGGAAAAGAAGAAGGACAGAAAGTTTGCAACACAATACAATTAAGAATAGGACTGTGGGCTTGGAAATGGAAAAGCAGAGAAGTATCTCCAGGCAATTGACAAGTGGAACAGTTCTCCCACTGGAACGGTTCTTCCACACACCAGCTCAGAAAAGTACAGAAGATCTATGGTAAGCTTCTTCATGCTTTTCTCATTTATCCTGGGGGATGAGCATACTTTACAAAGCTGGAGAGTATGCTTGCAACAGGTCATGACTGTTTACACATGCCACACCACAATCTCAGAGGACTTTTACAAGACCTGGAGTGGTGGAAAAACACCCTCAGAATAGGTGCGCACAAATAGATACCTGCTCCTGTTGAAGACAGGCAAAGCACAGGAGACAGAAACTGTCACTAAAGCTGAAGTCCAAAGTCAGAAAGAATATATTGAGCAAAGTAAAGTGCTACTAACCTGAAATCCAAAGTCAGAAAAAATGAGGACTTCAGGTGAACTATCTACAGTTTATATACTGCTGGAAAACTATGTACATGTGAATAAAGAATAATCACATGGAGGGAAGTGGTTTTGTAAGAAGATCTGCAACTTGTTCTGTTCCAGGAATGTGATAAGGCACAAGTTTCTGTTGTTTAACTGCTTCTCTAAGCCGGTAAAAACAAAGATCAAGATGCTTCATTCTGAATGTCCAGTATCAGGGCAATCTCCATGTGAAGAATCATAAAATGTAGTAAAAGGTTGGATGCCAGTGTCAGCATTGTAGTGAAGCTTGTAGTCTATTGTGTTTTTGCAATAGTACAGTAAGTGCTTAACAGCTGCCCAATGCTTAGGTCTGGAGAAGAATTAAAGCATCCCAAGCATGACACTGCAGATGCAATATCTGGTCTTGTCATAGTAGCCAAATACTGCAATGAACCAACTGCATTCAGATAGGGTACATTCTGCATTTCCTCTACTTCTGCTTCACTTTGAGGTGCTATAGCTCTAGATAGCTTGAGACCAGGTGACATTGGGGTGGATACAGGGTTGCAATCACTCATTCTATAGCACTCCAACATGTCAACAATGTATTGATGTTGTGAGAGTGAAATAGAGCGCTCTGAGCGGTCTCTGTGTATCTGAACACCTAGAAGGAAGTGGGAAGGGCCCAAATCACAGATTTTGAAGTGCTTTTGAAGGTCTGTGACAGCAGTGTTAATCCACTGTCTGCCTGTTTGCTTTAAGCCATAAAGTGACTTTTTAAGCTTGAGCACCCTTTTTCCATTCTGAAACCCTTCTGGTTGAAGCATATAGATATCCTCCTCTAAATCACCATTGGGAAAGGCAGATGTGACATCTACAGAGCGCAATTCCATGTCTTCAATGCCAGGAATAGCAAGGATAAGGCGCAGAGAGGCAGGACAAAATGTTGGTGCAAAAACTTCATTGTAGTCAATGCCAGGGCATTGTGCATAACCCTTTGCAACAAGTCTAGCTTTAAACCTCTCAATAGAGCCATTTGCATGGTGCTTAATGCAAAATACTCATCTACTACCAA
>QFEW01005447.1:0-26181 GCA_003316525.1 Termitomyces eurrhizus | reverse complement strand
GCGCTAAGTTCGGAACGAGTGCGGCAAGGTTTCCGGAGCCGGTGCCGAGCCTGCTGTTGATGCACCTAACCTGTATAGGGTCCTATCACCGTTTAGCGACAGGGCTTCTAATGTGTCTTCTGCATGTTATGTCAAACTGAAGCCTAATGCTGGTGAAGCCGGCACAGAACCTCGTGTGGACATTCTGGAAATCATCTCGACAGCGATTGCTGAAGCCAAACTGGAGTGGAAAGTTAGATGGAGTGCTGGCCAAAAGGGCAGAGGCGACAAACATTTATCCTGTCGGCTACTAGGATTATATCTCAGTATTACTGATCGAATCGAGATCCTGGCAGAGCACTTATCCATCTTGTAAGTACACATTGAAAGAATGGGCTTCAATGTCGCCGCCCTCTTTGTGTTATTTGAAGGCCCCCAGATCTCATTCCTGCTCCCAGCAGACGCAGACCAATTCATGGAGCTAGGTTCCATCAATGTTTCCCCAAAGGTTTCAAAACATGTGGCCTGCATTGAGCCGCTCAAGAAAATCTCTGTGGAAAGGCCATTTGAGCTGGTTGTGGCTGGCGCAAGAGACTTTGACAAGCTGGGGGCTTATGTTGAACAGTGGGCTAGGAAAACGGCGAAGGCCTTATTTGTCGGTAGTCATTCCACTAACCTCAATACTGACCTCTACATATTTTTGATGGCAATGTGAGCCTCCATGCTGGCCATATTAAAGAGTGAGAAATCATTTAGAAAGCGCTTCCCCTCCGAAAACATCACAACATCAAGGCTCCTGTGGAATTACAACAACAACCCGCTGAACAAGACATCGCTGGGGGATCAGGTTTCTAAGGGTGCAAGTTTGATCAGCAGCATGGTGAAGTCCCTGGAAAGGAAAGTCAGGGAACTGCGCAGTGAAATGCGTTCAGTTCAAAGTCAACAGGCTGACATGATGAATAATCAGACTAAGATGATCGAGTTTATGACCAACCTCGACAGGAGAATTGGAACCATGCAACAGGCCTTCCTGATTCAGAGACAGGAAATCCAAATTTGTGTGCAACTGGCCGAAATGGAGTCTCAGGTTGGAACGTTGCGTGTGGCCACCCTTCTAGCTACGGATGCAGCCAGAAAGGCCGAGTTGGAAGCGGCACTGGAGCAACTCACTGGTGACATTGCTCAAAAAAGGGTAGAATTATCTGACAACACAAATAGACTAGTTGAGGTGACCAGGTTAGGTTCTATGTTCGTCAATGCTGTTATACAGACCCCCACCTGCATGGCTACTGTGACCAGGCCATCTACTCCAGCAGGGATGCCCCACACCCCCACTCCAAGGCCCAAGAAAAGGAAGACTCTCAGCTCGGAGGAGATCCGAGACAACTTGATGGTGGCAGACCAGTCGGACTCTGGGAATGTGATCAATCCCGAGTTGGTATATTCCAGTCATTCTGTCTTGGACTTTCTCCAAACTGTTGATGCACACACCCGACCTGCTAGAGTCTCTCACTTTAATTCTCTTGTTAAAAGCACCGTTGTCAAAGCCTCAAGGTTCCCAGAGGTGCAGGGCCTGCATTTCAGCAGAAGACAGAGTGGGGTCGTAGTGTTGCGCATCGGCCTGTCTATAGAGCTCTGTCATTTTCCGCATTTGCACATTGGTGCTCGTTTACTTCTTCTTGTACTCTCCCCCCACCTTCTAATACCTTTCTTGGAACGCAATCAAAACCTACGTTGAATGTAATAAGTCATCTCAAGGATGAGCTTATTAATTGACATAGTATGGAACATTCTGAGGATGAGATTAGTGTGAGCCTGCCTTTACAGAATGATTCACGCCCATTTGGGTTGTTATCTCTGTTTGCATCATTGTTTGTGGCTCGACTTATATTCATAATTTTTGCTCTCTCCTTCTTGGTGACGGGTGCCCATGCTTGGCCAGCCACCCCCCAGTCATGTTTCGACATATGTGCTCTGAATGCCAGTGGTCTGGTGAGCCTGACCAAACTGGCATGTATTGGTCCACTCATCGCTGGCATCCTGCTTAAATTCTTTGCCCTCTCCAAGACCAAAACCACTGCGGTTGTCTTCCCCAACTTACCTGTTGACAAGAGCAAATATGAGCTGTTCAAGGAGAAGGGTGTTCAGTGTGCCTCATCTCAGCATGGAAAATGGGGAATTATTCTTGGCATACACAGGGACATGCAGGTCATTTCAAAGGTTCCCTTAACACAGGAGTCTTTCAGAGGTCGGGTGGTGGCTGTCGATGTGGTCATACCCTCTGCGGGGATATCCCTTCCTCACCGCATGTTTGCAGTTTATGCACCGTGTAACCCTGACGTCAATGACCTGTCGTGGAACTTCTGGCCACATCTGAAGGATGTTGTTTGTTAGTCTCCATCCTCATGGTCTCTTTTTAGTGATCTCAACACTATGGTCTCTGCATCTGAACGTGCCTCAGACAACTCTCATGCAAGATGTTGCTTCACTAAATTTTTATCTGATACCAAGGGCGTGGACCTATGGCAAATGAACCCAGACCGCAGCCGTTTTGTCGACTAGACATTTAGAGGATGGCACTCCAATGAGGGTGGCAACATTATTGACAGAGTTGTGGTCTCAAGCTATACTCTTGCAGATTTGGACATCTGGACAAGCCCTGCATGGATTCCTGGCACAGATCATCGAATGATAATTGTGGAGGTAATCCTTAAGGCCAGGCCAAAGGAGTCTCAGAGTCAGACCAATACCCTTTACATTCCTTTTAGGCCAGCCCCTCCACCTCGCATCAAATATCCATCTAATTCTGACAAATATAGATTCAAGTTATTTACTGATGCAGTGGACCAGCTCATCAGGGCCGATCATCAACTCCTTGAGGGTGAAGTTGTGGATGATGAAACGTACATCAACTGGTATAATAAGCTAACAATTATCTTTGAACAGGCCGCAGTAAGCACCTTCGGACAGGGAAAACCTTACAGTTATGCAGTTAAGAAGATTTTGTTGCCTTGCATATAGAGGCTTGTCTTGAGACTGCATCACATTGGAGGAGCTATCTTGTTGTCCAGAGGTGATGTCCAGCCATATTCTCATGGTTTTTATCGACTGTTTCACTCCTTAGGCCTTGAGTTTGAGCTCATGCCACAGAAGCCTATGGATTCCCTCACAGAGTTTCTGGTGAGCATTAGATGACAAACTCATCATAAATTGTACATGGCTCGCAAGGCCAAAATCATCAGTCGTGCCCAGAGATATGATCAGGGCCGAATTCACAGTGTCCTTATGGGAGGGTCATTGAAGAAACTGATCAGAGGCCAGGGATCGTTTGTCTCATTGCCCACAGCGCTCAATTCAACCCAATATCCTGGCACGGTGGAATCAGACCCATCAACAGTTGTAGGACTGACCCGAGAATATTTTCTCAACCTTTACAGACAATCACCGCCTCCTGACAAACCCAAACCCTGGTTAACCACTCTATCAGTATG
Source organism: Termitomyces eurrhizus (assembly GCA_003316525.1). Lineage (NCBI taxonomy): Eukaryota > Fungi > Basidiomycota > Agaricomycetes > Agaricales > Lyophyllaceae > Termitomyces > Termitomyces eurrhizus. Next base: position 22,711 of record QFEW01005447.1, on the reverse strand, counting down.
CATGGTAAAAGACAGGGTACTGGAGGATCCGTTCACGTTGCCAGTAACAGTGACACTGGCAGATTTCCATGCAATATTACATAGAGGGAATCCCTGTCCATCCCCTGGCCCCGATGGATGAGAGAAATGATGTGTTAAGAACTTATTGGATTGTGCCTTACAGTTGGTATTAGATTTACATAACTACTTGGTCATGCATGCACGATTTTCCGGTAACATAAAAGACACACATCTGATTTACTTCCACAAACATGGAGTCTGCACTGACTTATCTAACTGGAGGGGTCTCATGATTTCCAATTTTCTTGCTAACTCGCCCATGACTTGGTTGAATTTCAGACTGTCGCCTTATGCTGCCAGGCTAGGCATCATCCCAGAGATACAGGTAGCAATACAGCCAGAGGTTCAAACACGTGATCTCATGAGCTTCCTATGTGGGCTCAAGACATGGTTCCAAAGGAACAATACCGAGCTCTACCTCCTAAAGAGAGACCAAATAAAGGGCTTCGATTACCTGTCCTCTGAAGGTTTCTACGATGCCTGTGCTGCCTATGGTCTCCCATCTTCAATCTGCAACTTGAACAGGGCAGCACAGGCTCACACTAAGTGTTTTTCCCACACTGCATTTGGTATAGCTGAACCCATTTTTGTTGAAGGAGTCATCAAACAAGGTGGACCTATGTCCCCATTCAAATCAACCCTCACCATGAGTTTGGGGCATAGATATTTAGACGATATTGCAAAATCTGATCCAGATGCGGTGACTATAACAAGCCTCTCTAATCGGGCCGCTGACCCTCATCTGCCTGATAATGGCCTTTCCATGACGGTGGTGATGACAGAAGCAACTAATAACAGTTATCTAGTAGCAAAAACACATGAGGGTCTGCGCAGATTCATTCTGGAAATAAAACACTTCCAGTATGTGTATGGCTGGCTGACCTCATGGAAAAAGACCACGGCACATGTGTTAAACTGCTCAGGTTCAATGCTCAAGACTCTCAAGTTTCCCTCAATCTCGACCAAAACTGGAGTGGACCCATGGATAGTCACTGAGCACAAGGTGCCGATTTTTGTAGACGAGTTAAGTTTTCAACAAACACAAGTTGACGACTCTGGAACTAGGTATGCCGAGCTACTCAATATCATTGATGCCTTTTCATTTCCCAGCTTCTCAATTCGGACACTATTCATACTCATATGCAAAATCATATCCCAAAATGTGATTTCAAGATGTTGGGCGTTGCTTTTACTTCAGCCAATTGCACACGCCGACGCTGTCAGACTGGATCAACGGATCGTGCATTGAGTCCATGGAATGCTGGGCTTTTCTTTCTGCCCATCTTCGCTAATTGCGTCCACCCCGATTAATCTAGGTGGAATGGAGTTCCCATCCATCATCCAGATCAATGCAGGCATCATCGTGGATAGATTGGCAAGAGACCTCAACCATCACATTGCGGCATACAGGTACATGGTGCGAGTGACCCTGGCTGACTGGACTTGCCAGATCAACGGTTGTGTATACCCATTGAATAGGCAGGGCCTTTATCAAACTTTCACTTGCTACATTGGCTCCGTGCCATCAGCATGGATATTTGCGCAGGAACATCTAGCTAAGTGCAAACTCTCATTACGCATCACTGACCAGAGCCACATACTGGCAGGAGACTGTTCATTGTCTCATGCAATCTCAAGGGTCAAGCCCTATTTACAATGGCCAGAACCCCCATCAGGCCATGTTGTCAGATCGGTCAAGGCAATAGGCGTTCAACTACTTAAGCATGTGGGTCATTGGGCGGTCCTCAACAGAAACCAGACTACTTTCATAGCTTGTCTGATTCCCCCTGAGAGGTGGTCACCTGCTTAGAAGAAGAACTGGCAACTAATGAGTGAGGCTCTGGCATGTGCTGAGGTTGGAATGCTGTTTGATGGAGATCCCGACTTACTTCTCCCATGAAATGTCAGAAGAATACGCATAGAGGTATACATCAAGTCATTGGCTTCGCTTGGCCCACTTCTCCCTATCCAGGAGGCCCTCCACTCCAACAAATGGGGTACAGATGGGTCCATGATACCGCCATTTGCTGGTATTCTGGACGAGAAATCAGTCACAGCGGCACTCACAGGCCCCAAGTCTGTTGCGCTCAGGCTGACGGGTAGGAACATATCAATCCTTCAGGATGAACTGACAGGTCTGGTTGCAGGGCTGGTCGTAACCAACAACGAGACCCCAAAAACATTGATCCACATGGATCATCTGAATTTGGTCAGACTGATCAAGGACAGCAACACCGCCGTCAGTGTAGAGGCACGACTAAGACATATGAACAGCTGCTCCTACTACAGATGGATATGTTCGCTACTGAAGAATAAAACCACCAAGATTCTCTACATGAAAGGTCATTTGGAACTAAACACTCTCCTGTCAATCTTGAATGACGTGGTGGACTGCTATGCAGTAAGTGCGCAGAGTGACACTGACACACCTCTAGCCCCAGTTCCTACTTTTGCAATAGACAACTTCACCTTGCATTTTTCTGTGGATAGATGGATTGAGTCAAACATTTGGACGTTCATTGACCAGGTGGGCACTTATAGGACTGCTCAGGACTTAAACTTCGGCCTAGGATTACAACTTTGTCGTCTTGTGTATGACTCAGGCGCACCTCCCAAGTTCCTGTATCTTTGAGTGCTTTTGTGTTACTCTGCAATAGTTCAGTTGTATGCCCATTCTGAACAACTCCCGACTGCACAACGGCTATTCGATAGGGGTAAGTCGGAATCAAATTTATGTCAGTTCAGGTGCATGTTGGCCATGGAAGATGACCATCACATCTTCATTCAATATGCAAGGTTCGCGTCCTTCAGAGCCGTGGCACGACGCAAGGTGGTACACTACACAGATAACAAGTCCCAGGAACTTGTGGAGAAGGGAATAGTGTTCTCAGCCGGAGCTCGAGGTCTGTTATGCACAGCTGAGTCCCTTTTCATTGATGACCCTGCTGTTTGGCCCCTGTGCTGCTCGGCCTTTTACTTAGGTCGGGTTCCCAAGGTCACTCCACTGATTAATCCGGATTCTGTTGATCATACCTCCACTGTCAAACTCAATTGGGTGGCTCAGGTCTTTGCATTAGCCTGGCATTTACACTCCATTTGCCTTGCTGGCTGGATTTGGGGTCAAGTTCAATGCATCATGGTGAAGGAGGCCGATGTATGTTTTTGACAACACTGTATCTTAACTTAGTCGTAGTGCATGCACATCCTGTGTATTTCCTCTGAAGTGGTGGCAAGCTTTCTCCAAGAGGGTTTTGATGCTACCCCACTTCTCTTTATTAGTATAGCTCTTTAGGTCTATCGTAGCTCATTCACGCAATGTGTCCTTAGCTATTTCATAGCGTAGATAGATATCAATATAGTAACGTAGTAATACTTCGAGTCTGAACCACCATTAAAACTTCTCAGTCTAGATGTTGTCAATCATGCATTAGTTTGTTGTGAGTTAGAACCACTGTGAGAGCCTCTTGTCCAGGATGTTCATTATCTCTCTGCAAGTTCAAACCACCATGAGAACCTGTAGCCTTGGATGTCCAAGATTGCTTCTTTGAACTTCTGATGGAGCCATCATCTATAAATTTGCTATTAAACAGGTCTTTTATGCTACATGCTACTGTATTTCAAAAATAAGTCCATCTGCAGCACTACTAATTAGCACCTCTCCTTGTGGCTACAGCTAATGGCAACCTAGCAGCATATAGCTAATAGTGATTAATGGTGTTACAGTCTATTGGCTGTGGCAACTTTAAAACTACTTAAAATTATATGAGTCTGCTCACTTTTTAATATAAATCTGATTGGCCAGGATTCTCTGAATTATGGTCAGAAAAACCTTGACAGATGCTATAATTCAGAAGTGCAATCTCCAGCACTAAACATTGTTCCATCTTCTAATAGGCCAGAATGCTGGGCTTTAGTATATTCTGTCCTGTCAACATTAATTCTTATACTTCTGCCTAATGCTATCCCCTTCTAGAACTGATCATGGTTTGGTCAAAGTCACTTTCCTGTAGTCACACTAGTGCTATCTTTTTATGAGTTCTAAGTCTTCTAAGTCCTTGAAATTGATAATAGTAAATGGTAGTTGAGATTGCTAAGTGAAGCCTGCATTAAGAGTTGATAGCCAGAGATGTCCTAAGTCAATGAAAGTTGCTTGAGTCTTCAGACTTGACAAGTGCTGGTAGGCCTGTAATGTCTCTTGATGCACTCAGTCCAAGCAGAAGCCTATCAACAAGCTATAGCTGTACTGATGGAAATGACCCACAATATGCTACATGCTGCAAGAATGAATCTACATTATTGGGGCAAAGCATTTATGTATGCTGTTTATATACAGTCAATTACTCTCACTTTGGCTCTGAAAGAAAAAATCCCATATACAAAATAGAGTAGGACTGGCAAAAAACCAGACATTTCATATCTCTGAGTATATGAATCCTTTGGCTAAGCTCACATTCCAAAGAAAGTCTGACATAGTAAACTCAAAACTTGAGCTGTGCATGTACACATATTGGGATGGTAGGCTAATGAAACCAAGGATTACTGACTTGAAGATCTCAAAAATGAGAAGCTCATTACCTCTTAAAATGTACAATTCTACAAAAACAATATTCCAAATAAACTAGCTCAAGTTGATACTGCCACAAATGAAAACTCACTAAAAAAGTTAGTGACTTAATCAATACAGAACATATCTAGAAGATGATGTGCCTCAAAGAATTTTTGTACCTGCCCAGTCTTTGAATTCGAGTCAACTAACTAAAGAAGACAATACCTATGTTAGTGTATCTGAAGATGGTAGACCTCTTGAAGAATTGATGTATTCATCACAACTAATGATACCCACACATAGTTCAGAAGTAGCAGAGACCCCTCCAGCTCCTTGAAAGTTGAAAAAATGAGAAAACCTGCCAAGATAGGCACTATCTACTCATGAACAATGATCTTCAAAATGAATATATTCAAGATGACAAAAATGAAGACAAAGAACAGACTCAATATATAGCTTTTGTTGCTATATCTGGCTCTGATATCACAACTGCCCTAACTTCTCCTGATGCGAAATAGTAGAAGGATGCTATCAATGCCAAATATAATCAACTTGTTAAATGAAGTGTGTTCAAAACAGTTGACAACTTACTTCCAGGTAAAAAGGCAATCAGAAGTAAAGTGGTATTGAAAAAAAAGCTTGACAAATACAGTAATTGTACAAAATTTAAAGCACAAATTATTGCCAAAGGCTTTTTGCAAATTTCTGACATTAACTATTCCAATTTTTTTTATTAGTGGCAAGTTCACTTTTCTTTGAATATTCTTAACCTTAGCTGCAATGCTCGATTATAAGATGCATCAGATTGATGTAATAAGTGCTTACTTTGAGGGTCACCTTGATAAAGAAATATATATGAGGCCATCCAAAAGTGTCAGAAATGGAGGTTTCTGGAAACTTCTGAAAGATATATAGTTGCAAACAATCAAATATAACAAAAACAAACAACTAATTTTGAAAGATAGAGTGATTTGTGAAATTCTTATTTTGTTGTGAAAATATACTTTATAAATAGAATTCTATGAGCCAATTTCTTTAATTTATAGGTAAAGATAATTTTGATCTCTAAAATTTGGCAGTCTCTGTAAAAAAACAGGGAAAGATCAGAAAAAATGTGAAATCAATAGCTTTTAATTATTGTCAGGGGACTCCTCATTTCTTTCTTTTCTCACTCTTTATTTCTTCATTCTCTCTTCATTTATTCTCTTATTTCTTCTGACATTATTTCATTTTACTGTTTCTATTCTTTCAACACTATTTGTTAGTACTACTCTAAGCTTTTGAAGTGCTCTGGTTCTTTAGCTACCATTCAGACAAGTGTAGGCCCCTCAGCACTGCTTTCAGACCACTTATATAAGCCAGAGTTTGCCAGAGTTTGCTCCTTATTTGTGCAATTGTTTGTATAGGCAATTTTTGAGTTTTTAAGGTTTTGTTGTACTGTACAGTTGTTTCCCATGCTTCAGAGGCCCCAGAAGCATCCAACCTGGCATAGGGAATCCCTAAACTTGTTCTCTTTGGATTTTTCTCTGCCAGGTGAGTAGTTATCATGATATTGTCAGTATATATTCTAATACACTTTGGATCTCCCTTTGCCAGCTGTGTGACTGAGCCACAGCCTCTAGAAATCGCCCTTACAATTATCTGAAAATAAATCTGTAGAAATATTGCAAATTTCACAAGTGGATCTACCAGAAAAAAATAAATAAAGTTGTACCATATTATCTACTGCTTTTGCCTCATTTAATGAGCTGAGGAGGGCAATGTCAGAAACAACAACACAGCATTTCAGACCTTCAAAATCAAAACTCTGTGACTGTCTCTCATGCTGCTAGTCTTACAAATAACATCAAACTTGGTAGTTTATGAGTGTTTATTATATAGAGCTAATCAGCAAAGTAGCAGCATAGGCAGTACAAAAGCAGAAACAACATTGCCAGGTTTCTCAGCAAGCAATGATGTCTATTGAGGCTGTTTTGAACTAAATACAAGTACTTTAGATAGTTAAAATTTTCTCTGAAATTGCTTAAAATTTTGGCAGTTCTAAACTACTCATAGAAAAAACTTTGGAGAGGTGTTTTTGAGCATATTTTGATGTGCTGAGTTCAGATCTAAAATCAGTTTGACTCAAAAAATTCAGGTTTTAGAAATATCAAATTTGTCATGTTTGATTATCTGCAACTGTATATAGGCTTAAGCAAGCTGGATATAATAGAAAGAAAGACTCCACAATGTTCTCCTATCTTTAAGTTTCAAACAATCTTATGCTGATGACTGTTTATATATCCTCTGATCCAACAGAAAAATTATTTTAATAGTCTTTGTCTATGCTAATGATATGGCAGTAGCAGATAAAGAATTAAAGTGTATTATTTCATTTAAAAAAGACTTCAATAGCAACCTTGACACCACTGACCTTGAACAAATTCATTATATTCTTGAACTTCAGATTATATAAGATTACAACAATCAAACTATTTACTTAAATCAAACTGCTTATATTGATTCTATTTTGAAGCATTTTGGCATGTCTAATTGCTATCTAGTAGCCACTCTACTTATTATAAATCAGCACCTGTTAAATTTGCAGTGTCTTACTTTTTAGACAGACTATAAGATGTATAATTAATATGCAAATAGATTATTGCTTTATACAACACAGATGTAACCAGATATACAATATGCAATGGGTCAGATTGCATAATTTTCAAACAACTTTGGAATTATTCATTTTATTGCATGTAAATAAATTTTATGTTATTTCAGAGACATTAAAACACTTTGCTTTCAATTGAGAAGACTGCAGTACAATGATGTAAAGTCAATTAGATGGAGCAATGCCAACTGGATGCAGGATCAATAAGATCAAAGGTCTGTAAATAAGTAGTGTTTCAATATTGACAAAAGCATAGTATTGTAGTTGTCAAAGAAATGAGTTGTCATTGCTACTTTGACTCATCTAATGCTACTTGAAAGGCAGTATAGCTCCATAACTTATTGAAAGATCTTGATTTTTATTAAGCAAGTGCCACTATTATCTATATGAACAATGCAGGAAGCATTGCTCTTTTTAAAAATCCTGTCTGCCATTTCCAAGCTAAACATATTGATATATGCTACCATTACATACATAAAGGTATTTTAAAAAGAGACATAAAACTGGAGAAAGTTTCAGCTCATGACATGATAGTCAACAATTTTATCAAAGCATTACCTTGAGAGAAATTTAAAAAAATACCACATAAAACTTAGCATCATACTTTCTCCATCCACATCAAGTAGAAGTATTGATAGAAGCAATGTCTGACTATAGAAAAGCTTTTTGTCATATGCTTCTTATTAATTGTGTATGCTATATACACAATTTATAATCTTTTATATTGTCTTGCTTACTGATACATGTCTTACAATTAAAAGTCTCTATTTATGTCTTATCAGTTAAAGTATATTTAAGCACTGTTATATTCTGAAGTTCAAATAGTTTTTTACTTTCAATCTTCAGTTAACAGCATTGTATTACTATATACAAATAATAAACCTATTATAGCTATACTGCATCAGACTTTCTTTGTTGATCTTTTTATGAATCAAAAGTATGTATCTGGAGAACAGGCACACCTTTGTCAGAGTTATGCTGCAGGTAATGAAGGCCAAAATAGAGCATAACATAAAAAAAAACTCCATATCATCTTAAATAGTGTGAATGAAATAGTGCCAACTAAGAAGAAAATACAATATAAATTGCCAACTTCTCTGTAAAAATATAGTTAATTAATAAAAAATAATCTAAATTAGATAATGTACAGTTCTTTAATATCTTTGTAACTGTTTGAGTTTATCTTTGTACTTTGCAAGGTCCTAATCCATCAAAATACTATATTCCATTCTTGTCAATGAGTATATTCCTGCTGCCAATGTTATGGTAAACAAAACCACACTCTTCATATGCCTGTTGATGATCTAAAATAAAATGGATTTATAACTTGTGAAAGGAAAGAAGAGAGGTTTTATTCACTGGTAAATACATCAGATATCACTTGTGTAAATTGCTTTGAGTTCTCTAAAATACTAAGAGATTTTTCTATAAAATTAACAACAATTCAATAGTAGATCTATCATATGATTCTCAATCAATTACTGCCAATCATTCATGAAGCCAGACAATAAGATGAGGTTTCATTCATTGGCCAAGCCTCTACTTCAAAAACATAGACATCACTGACTGTCATCTTGCCATTAATGTCTTTTTCACATATAAATCTAGGCATGCATCCAACATTTTTTTCAGTAAGCTTCCAGAGAATGTTTGCCTCTAGTTTGAATTTGTATGCATGCCAAAGATCTTTGAGGAAGTAACACTTGTTAGTAGCTTTCTCATATACTAGATATGCATGGGTGCATCATTTAGTGATGCAATGTGGCATAATGAATGTTTTCTAAGCAATAAACTCTTGGGGCTTCTTATCTTTACCAGATACAGTGAAAGCAACAACATGTCACTTCTTTTTAGGCTTCTACATCAAGAGTTTCTCCTCAGCAAGTTTAATTTCAGCTTTGCAAGCTGGACAAACATTTAGATTGTGACCATGTTGATAAGCTCCCATTATAAATGGCCACAGATAGTACTAATACAAGCATCTCATGTTAGCATATAAGTACTATTAGGAGTGGCATGCCTTAGTGCTTCAGAAGCTAATTTTTGCATATTTTTACACTAATAATTCAGAGCTGGAGCCTTCGATTACTCCAGAACTACTTTTTATAGCATCATTAATTCTTAGCACTACTGTTTGATACCTTGCTGCACCTTGCCACTTGCACTCTATGGCTATATCTTGACATAGACACTTGGCATCAGTCAATCTGGAATAATGCTTTTAGCTAGTGGCAGCACTTATAGAATAGAACAATGAAGTATTTTTTCATGACAGATAGTTGATAGCATGATTGTGGATCCTTTACCATATAGTTTAATTCATGCATTTACTTATATTCTTACCAGTTCACTGCCCTTTAGCAACACTTAGCCTCTTAGCAACAGCTAACTTTTTTTACTATAAATACTTACTTTTTGTTAGTAGCACAGTATTAATTTGACAGTAGGGATTATATCCCAATATTTTGGTCACTCTATGCAACAGACTATCTTTTGTTGACCATGTTAGCAAGAGGACCCTGCTTTAGTTTTTTTTTCTCTCTCTTTACAATCTCTTTATGCCTTGCAACTACAGCTTGGCATTTGTGCTTAGATCAGCTAAAAAATCCTGTCTTTTTATTATCCCATTTTAAATGCTAACACTTAGCACCTTTTAGTGACCTTTTTTTATGTTTCTTAGCATTTTTTCTTAGTGACTCTCTCCACACCTCTTAGCACTTTTTTTTAGCAATTCTTAGCACTTTTTCGCCATATTTGGAGCTTTATATAAGTGCCTCCAATCATTTACTTTCCTTGCCACCAACCTTTTGCCTACCATTGATAATGCAAACTCAATTGTGGTTGGATGCGCTAGACATTATGCAGTATAATGCCATCTCCAGCACCTGATATGCATAGTTGTGAGGAATCCTGACAGAGTCCTGGTTGGTGTATTTGAGCAGATGTAATTATTTGACATGCTAGATGATAGCGCCTCTGACACTATCTAACAAGTTGTAAGCGCCAAAGTTCAGGCAAAAATATTGAGAAGAGAAAGAATAGCACAATGTAATTTGCCTGTAGGTGGCACTATAAACAATAAAGACAATAAAGACAAACCTAGTGCCCAACTTAGTAACAAAGTTAAGACAAGCTAGCATGATTTGAATGCTGAGTGTAACTTGGATACTCAAAGGGTTACAATTTGTTGTTATATACATGTATAGTAGCTATCTTTTATACTATACACTATTAAATTTCCAAGATAAGTTTATTTGCAGCACTACTAATTAGTGCCTTTTCTTGTGGTCCCAGCCAATAGTGACTTGTCAATGGCAACCAGCAGCATATGGATGACAACAATCAATAGCATTATAGCCCATTGACTATGGCTACTCTGAACTGACTTAAAATTGTACAAGTCTGCTCACTTTTTAGTATAATTCTGATTGGCCAGGCTTCTTTAGAGTATGGTCAGAAAATTCTCAACAGATGCTGTGAGCGCTAATATCAGCACTAAACATTGTATCAATTTCTGATAAGTCAAAATATTGAGTTTGAGTATATCCTGTGCTATCATTAATAGGCTTCTACTTGGACTGAATGTATCAAGTGGCACTACAGGCCTACCAATACTGAATATACTGGAGACTCTAGCAATCCTCTTGGACACATGACATCTTTGGACTTAGCACTCTGCTATAGATGCTGCTTATTAATCTCAATCATCATTTTTAAATTCTTCAGCATACAACATCCATTGACTTCAAAGAATTAGGAGGTCCAGGACTCAGGGCACTAGCGCAATGGCAGAGAAGGTGACTCTGACCAAACTCTGATCAGTTTCAAAAAGAGGTTAGCATTAGGTGCAGCTATTTGATGAGGCACCTCAATCAGAAGTCTAAAGAACCAACAATGATGAAATAGGACATATTCCAACCTGACATTTTTACCCATCAAAAATTGATACAATATTTAGCACTGATATTAGAACTCATGGTGTCTGTTGAAGATTTTTCATTTATACTCTAAAGAGGCCTGGCCAATCAGAATTACACTAAAAAGTGAGCAGACTCATACAATTTTAAGTCAGTTTAGAGTCATCATAATCAATAAGCTATAATGCTATTGGTCACTATCCCCTATGTGTGCTGGTTGCTATTGACAGGTTACTGTTAACTGTAACTACAAGGAGAGGTGCTAATTGATAGCACTATAAATAGACTTATGTCAAAAATACAGTAGCGTATAGTATAAAAGATAGTTAGCTACTCTGCATGTACATAGCAATGAATCATAACCTTCTGAGCACCCAGTTATACTCAGCATTCAAATTGCACTAGCTTAGGCTAACTTTGTCATTTAGTTAAGTACTAGCTTTGTCTATATTATTATTGTCATTCATGGTACCACTTATAGGCATATTATGTTGCGCTATTTTTTTTTCAATATCTACATCTGGATTATGGTGCTTACAGTTTGCTAGATAGCATTAGAAGCACTATCATTTAGTGTGTTGCTTTATCACATTTACTTGAGCATACCAGAACTCTGTTGGGACTCCTCACAACCATGCATGCCAGGTGCTGGAGATGACATTGTACTGCATAATGTTTAGTGTACCCAACCACAGTTAGCATCATTATTTTAGAGCCTACTATGAGGGGTTTTTTATTAAAACATAATTCTGCCAGAAACTTGAGCCCAGTGATAGTGCCACCTCCTGTTGGAGAGTACAGTTGAACAAAACACTACCAGTTCACCATATTTACCGGGGGCACTATTAAGGCAGACCTTAGACCAGAAGCTTGAAACAGCACCAGATAGCTCAGCTGAAAGCTTTTTTCCATTCTCCCGACCTTTCAAATACCTAGCAGGTGAAAACCACATGCTACTAACACCTCTAGAAGAGTTATTTAGGTTGTTGTTGCCAGAACCTAGCAACTCAGAATTACTCAAGCCAGTACCTACTATATTGATGCTAAATGACACTACTACTACTACTACTATTCCTGCTTTGACAGACATTCCAGCTATTATAGAGCAGACAAATATCCAGTGCATGCCTCTCAGAAACCATTTTTCTTCACCAAAATAGGATGAAACAAAATTTTATGAATTAACGCAGTAGTATTTTAGAGAGTTGAAATACCTGCTATGCAACTGTTATGTCACAAATAACATGCAGATGAAAGAATACGCTGCTAAATACATCTTCTATGATACTGCCAAATTATAAATGGGTTTAAAGAAGTTCCAAGGATTAATAGAGGAGCTAGTGTCAAGATCATTCACCTATGAGGAGTGGAAAAAGGCAATCATTTACTTATACCTTGGCACCAAAGAAGCTATGTATTATACATACAGTAATGGAAATTCAGAAGTTGATATAGAATATCTTGGCATTGGAAATCTATACTCTGAAGACGCTATTCACTTATTATCACGACTTTTAGTAAATAGCAAGATGGTTAGTATAGAATAGAAAGTTATATCAAAATGAAGAGTGACAACTATTCCAACAAGAGATACTGACATCACTATGGACTAGAATAGCATGCCAACTAGAGATCTTTATGTTTAAACACCATCCAAAGGAGCCCTATGATATAGATAAGATTTTTGAGACAGGCAAGTAGATGCTAAAAGAAACAGACACAAATATGTTTTTGCAGTAGCTCATTAGCATAGACAATGGAGGGATGGTACCTACAGCAGAGTTGCCAGCACTTAGCACTACTAACTGCAGTAATTGATTTGTCAAAAAGGAAGATTTGGAGAATACTATTATTAATATCATAGTCACCAACATTATAAATAAACTAGAAACCCTAACCTTGACAAGTTTTATAGCGCCTAGAAACAACATGCGGACAGGATTGTATCATTTCTATGGAGAATCAGAACATACTATGACTAGAGAATGCTGTGCTATTCTTGAGCAGTACCTTTGCTAAGAAAAAGTGCATTGTGATGCAGATGATAAAATAGTCCTGCCTTCAGATGTTAACATTCCCAATTACCCTGAACACAAAACATTCTAAGAATGCATTGACAAATGGCACTGCTGCAACCCTGAAAACTTAGCATCAGAAAATCTAAACAGCACAATCTTGACAGAGGCAGAAACAACTCCTCAATGGATGATAATTCACAAGGTACTCCAGCTTAATACTGTTAACAAACAACCTACATTGTTATGTGAGGAAAGGATTGAAATGTTAGAAAGGGAGTTAAAATTGCTTAAAAACCAGGTGTTTGACAGAGTAGAAATCAAAAAGAGTAAACAGCCATTAAAGGATTATAGGCCCTTGAAAGCTACAACAAATGTGACACCAGCAAAATTCTTGACTTCTAGTGTTAAGAATAACACATCTCCTTTGAATTCAGTGCCAACCATAGCCAAATCTCTGCTTTATCCTTACTCAGGTCTTGGAGGTAACTATGGCCCACTCATTAATTGCAACTTTGGAGTGCCAGACAAACCTATGGAGGGCTATTGACTGACCACACCTATTTATGATCTAGAAAAGTCTAAGGAAGTCTTTGATTGCATTATGAAGAGCTAGATCATACTATTAGTTGGAGAATTATATAGCATGGCATCCAATGTTAGGAATCAGATGCATACAGTGGTTACTCCTTTACAAAATGTAGCTAATAATGTAATGGCTATGAATAAATATGATGATGTGCTACCAGGATTCACTTATATTACAGAAGCTGTAGTGCCAGAGACAGCAGAAATAGTAGAAATAAAAGAACCATCTAAAGAAGCTATATTGGTAGACTCAGTCAAGACCTACTTAAAGTCACTAAGATCTGACAATGATCCCACCATCCTCATAGTTGCACAAGACTCTCATGCTATTTGTTCGATCATGTTAACAATAGATGGAAAAAGTAAGATAGAATCTATTGTAGATAGCAGATTACAGATTATTTTTATAGCCGCTGATGTTGCTAAAGCTTGACATCATATATAACTCTATGATCATTTTTAATATGCAGAGCACTAATGATACTATTGATTGATCTTTAGAAATGGTGCAAAATATTCCATGTGCTATTATTGACGACCTTACTTTCTACCTGCAAATTCATATTCTCTGATTACCTGCATATAATTTATTATTAGAAAGACCCTTTGATGTGTTAGCAAGATCAGTAGTCAAGACAATGTCTGAGAATGAAACAATGCTAACTATTTGTAACTCTAATTTCAGAGTTAGAAAGATGGTACCAACATTTCTCCAAGGCAAATTCTAGAAGCCCAGGCCTAGGTGATGCCCTTACATTACAGATGATCCTTGCAAGTATTTTTTAGCGCCATTGAGGAGATAAAGCATTTATTTTAAACTATAATCATTGAACTAAGCAAGTAACCCATATATCACATATCTCTTTAGCCTACAAAATTTTGAATTCCTTTTCATTGCTTACTAGTGAAGCTCTATCATACTTATACCTCACAGCTTCAGATATTACTGAAAACTTTTCAACAGACACTTATTTTGTTTTTACTCCCAATTCTGAAAATCCTTTGATATCCAGTTTTGCTAGTTATAATTTGTTCACTAACAGTAGTACCCCTAAGTGCAAAGGGTTTCAGGTCAAAAAGAAGTATAAGCCTGTAGCACTGAAAATAAAATTAGTAGCAAGCACCGTTGATGATGCCAACTGTGGTTGGGTGCGTTGGACGTATATGCAGTACAACGCCGTCTCCAGCGCCTGGCGTGCAGGTTTGTGAGAAGTCTCGGTGTGCTCAAGCAGAGATGATAGGGCGATGCGCTAGATGATAGCGCCTCAGGTGCTACCTAACAAGTGGTAAGCGTCGTAGTTTAGGAGAAGTTATAGAGAATAAAACGAATAGCACAGCGTAGTGTGCCCATAGGTGGCACCATAAATGACAAAGACGAGATAGACGAAGCTAGCGCTGAACTTAGTGACAAAGTCAGGCAATACTAGCGCGATTTGAACGCTAAGTGTAACTGGGTGCTCAAGAGGTTACGATTCGTTGCTATATACATGGCAAGTAGCTAGTTTTTATACTATGCGCTACGGTATTTCTAAAATAAGTCTATTGACGGCGCTACCAATTAGCGCCTCTCCTCATGGTTGTAGCTAACGGCCACTTGTCAACGGCAACCTGCAGCACATGGGTGACGGCGACCAACAGCGACTCTAAAACTACTTAAAAATGATACGAATTTGCTCACTTTTTGATGTAATTTAATTGGCCATGCCATCTTGAGATATGGTCAGAGAATCCTCGACAGACGCCGTGAGCGCTAATCCCGGCGCTAATGTTGTACCATCTTTTGACAGATTTAAATGTCGGGTCTGCGTGTATCCTATCTTGTCGTCATTGATTCCTTTAGACTTCTGATTGAAGCGCCTCGGTGATTGACAGCGCCACTTGCTAACTCTTTTCGGTATTGATTGGGGTTTGGTCAGAATCAACTTCCCTTTGTTGTGCTAGCGCTATGAGTTCTAAGCCTCCTTGGTCTTCAAAATAAATGAGTAGAGTGTGCTGAGGGGCTGCTACTGGTGTTTAAGATGAATGGATAAGTGTGTCAAGTGTTGGTCGACCTATAATGTCCCTTGATGTGCTCAGTCTGAGTAGAAGCCTATCACCGTTCTCAAGGAATTTTGCATTGAAAGAAAAATAATTAGTGACCTGTTAGTGACACTCTCTGAACTCAATCCAAATCCACCACCTTTTGAAACAACAGGATAATTCTTAGCAGAACAAAAGGCACTATTTCTTAGCACCCACAATACTGGGTTTCTATCAACAGCAGAACTGGACTTATTAGTTGACATTATGCAAAAACAAAATGAGGTGTTTGCTTGGGAGGACTCTGAGCATGGTAAACTAAGAACTGACTTCTTTCCACCAGTGATTATATCAACTATATTCCACATACTATGAACTGAGCATAATCGATCTATTCCCCCTGAGATAGAAGCCAAAGTTTGTCAGATTATTTGCTCCAAGATAGCAGCTAGTATATATGAGCCTTCCAATTCAGCTTATCGATCTAGGTAGTTTTGCATATTCAAGAAAAATGGAAAGCTACGTATTGTTTACAGTTTGGAGCTATTAAACAAAGTCATAATTTATCATTCAGGGGTACTACCCTTTCCTGATCACGTCACTAGTTCCTGAGTCCTTCACAGAGCACATTTGTGGTGCTACCCTGGATTTATACATTGGCTACAATGAGCACTTAATTCATCCTTCTTCTTAAGATCTAACAATGTTTCAAACACCATTTGGTGCTACAACTAATTACGCTTCCCATGGAATAGATAAACTCAGTACTTATATTTTACAATGACATTATATTTATTCTACAGTCTGAGATACCCCACCATATGCTCAGTTTTATCAACAATATAGGTGTTAAGAGATCAAAGAATTGGTGCTATTGTGGCAGGACTTTTTTAGGCTACAAGTTAATTCTTTGCATGCTGCAATTTAAAATTTTAAGCCATGTCTGCATGCCAGAAGGCAAGATCCCAGAGGAGAGCCGATTAGCACTTCTTAGTCTGCTATAATTTCTCCAAAGTTCGCACGTTTCTAGGCACAGTAGGTGTCTTCCACATGTTCATTCATTATTTTGTACATAGAGCATATGCTCTCAATCACTTAACTCGCTCAGGAGTACTTTTTGAGTTTGGATCTGAAAAGCAAAACTATTAGTACCTATTGACTATACTACCACTAATCCCATTATACTTGCTGTCGACACGTTATATATTATGGTCAGTTTCTTCTTATGTTAGTGTGATAGCACAAACTATAAAATTAAATGCTATAATTGCTTCAGATCAATTACTCTTAATGACATAGAATCACACTACAGTCAGCCCAAGCTAGAATTATATAGCTTGTTCTGATTGTTTCAGACGCTACACATGTACCTTATATATATCAAGTTAATACATATAAAAAGCACGTTTCATAGGCTGGACAGATTATTACAATGCCCACAACAGCTAAAAGATAAGGCACTAGATGAAAGCAACAACAAAGTATTTGACAACTGGATTGACCAACTATATGGATTTATTCATATTATTTAGTTACCTATTCTTTTGCTTTACAAAGATCAACTCATCTTTACTTGGCTACATCCTATTGTTCTGTACCAACCTAAGCTATATGAAGCACCATCAACTTTTCATACAGCCAGTATCTATAATGTCGCTAAGCTATCTAATAATCTAAAGATAGTCAAGAAACTCAGACCCTTGCAAGAAGACAGTCAAAACCTACTATATTTGGCAGTGCTATGGAGCGCTAAAGCAAAGGCAGAAGATCAATGAGTGAACCAAGTTAGAAAGTGGCTACAAGATTTTTAGCGATCCCAAAACCTTACTGATGCAAAATACACCATATTTATTTAATATGCAACAACCTTCTTCTTAGTGAAAGACCAACTCTGGCAATAAAATAGGTCAGTGCACACAAGTTAATAATTAAACAAGACAGCCGTATTAGAATTCTACACACTATGCACAACGATTTGAGATACAAAGGGCTTTATGCAACAAAGTCTAATCTACTGGAGCATTTCTGATGGCCTCAAGTTAGTGCTAATATTGCATGGTATATTTGCACTTGCTATCTTTGCCAAGTTTAACAGACATGTCAAGTTCTTATTCCTTCTAATGTAGCAATCCCAGCACTAGTATTTGGGAAAATATACGTCAACACTATGCATATGCCAAAGTTAGGACACTATAAGTACATTATTCAAGAAAGATGTTCCTTGATACACTGGCCAGAGTTTCACATGTTACAACAAAAAAACACAGATGCAATAGCTAAATGGCTCTTTGAAGATATTATCGTTATCTGCCAATGGTGGGCCCTTCATGAGATTGTTACAGACAATGGGGTGCCTATAATAAAAACGCTTACTTATCTTGTAAAGAAATATAATATACAGCATATTAGAGTCTTGGAATACAACAAACATGCAAATGGTATCATAGAACAGCCACATTTCAATGTTCAACAAACATTATTCAAAATGGTCGATGGTGACAAATCGCTGGAGTGAGGGATCTACTTGATCTTTTGGTCCAAGTGGGTAACTGTACAGAAGAGGATAGGCTGCTCTCCCTACTATGCTGTGACTGACACTCATCCCTTGCTACCAGCAGACATAGTAGAAGTGACTTATTTGCAACCTCCATCAAACTCATTACTGGCTTCTATGGACATAATTGCTAGACAAGCTATAGATTTACAGCACCATATGGAGGACCTCAAATGCTTACATGAGACAGTATTTCAAGCACACTGACAGGAGGCACTACGATTTAAAAGCAAGCAGAGCACCACTATAAGAAACTATAATTTTACAACAGGAGCATTGATCCTTATACAAAACTCAAAGATTGAGATTACCCATAACAAGAAGATGCGACCTTGGTATCTAGGACCACTCATAGTAGTTTTTCACAATAAGGGAGGCATCTATATACTTTGCGAGTTGGACAGCTCAGTTTTGCATTGATTAGTAGCGGTGTTCTGGCTTATTTTCTACTTAGCATATGAACACATTTTCTTACCTTTGTCAGCGCTAAACATTGACACTGCTAAGCTTCAAGAGCTTGAGGAAACCAAGCTAGTGGACAATGATGAGGTCACTCCAGATATCAAAGACAATCAGTTAAAGAAGACAACTATGAAGGACGCTAAACTTTAGCACTTTGCATCATACACATACAAGGAATGGCCAAATATAAATAAGCATATTATTCAAACTACGAGACTAACAATATTCTACAACTAGCTATATCAGGCCCTTCAGCAAAAACCTCTAATATGTTTATTAAAATGCCTAGGCTGCTGCCTATGGCAAGGTATCATGGGAAAAGGCAGCAGCACTGACAGTACAATTGGCAATGAGGTGGAGGAAGCAGTCTCAGGAAGGAAAGTGGAGAAGCCAGGCAGAAGAGAAGTGTGTAAGGGGGCAGGTGGCACTGCAGCTCCAAAGCAGAGAGCTGGTGTAAAGGGAATAATAACATGCTCGAGCATGGCAGCTCAAACTTTATCTGTGATCAGGTCTGGCAAGAGAAGCCATTTTAGTGCCTGTGGATGTAAGAAGTCAGCAAACCAGGAGGAGTAGGTAGAAAAGAACTGACAATGCTATTAGTTTCTAGAAGTAGGAACTCCAAACACTTCTGACTGCCAGAAACAGAAGGCTAAGGGACTCATGAATTTACTCAATCAGTGCTCTTATAAAAACTTACCACATTTGAGGGCACTTCAGTCTTTACAAGCCACTCCTGGGCCATAGCCAAGAGTAAACAATAGTGGCAGATTAATTAGAACAAGAATATTGCGGTTATAGTGCCAAATATTACCATGTAGCAGACAAGCAAAAAATATTTCAAGGTGGTCTAAAACTTCAGGACAATAAAAGAGAGTGATATCTTTTGAGGAGGAAGAAAGGAGTAGACATTGTGCTAACCCTGACATAAACACTAGGACAGAAAATCTCAGATATATACTTAGCGACGTTGTACAGGGTAGACCATCCAAAAAGAAAGTTGACATTTAATGTTTAGTGCTTATTCACACTATCACCAAATAGATATAAGCGCCTATTAGTTTTTTATTTTTTTATACGCTACCCTTCTTACATAGATCTGCTTATTTATTTACAGACAGCACCTATTTCTACTTAGTCTGGCATGGTAATGGCCATTGGACTGTGCTGGCAAAGGAGTTTTTGCGTTATAATGATCTACTAAGTGTTTCTCCTTTTTCCCTTAGTTGATTTATCTTTTAATCACTTACAGACTGATGTTTTGGTATCAAAGGAGAAGGGGGTGTTTATTTTGGTACAAAGCAACATCAAAACTATATATCAACTGACTAAAGTCCAAGAACCTCAGAGAGCTATAGGCTGGCAACTACGCATCATACATAAGAAGAGCAGGATCATCCAAAGGAAGCAAATCTCTGTCCTGAATGCGGTTACTTGCTTGCCACTTAAGCACATCAGTAATATTGTCATGAAGACCAAGCAAAAGGGTCTTACAACAAAATATCAATGCAAAGGTGCAAGAGGGCCAGGTCATGTCTAATGAATGGTCTTGGTAGCTTCATCAATGCAGAGAAGTTGGCAATGGAGGTCTTTGGCAGGACAAAGGAGAGTTACATGATAAAAAAACTAGTTGCTAAGTCAAGGAAAGGCATTGCTGGTAATATGCATAGCTGGAGTGGAGGTCCAGAAAAAGTAGGTGAACTCATGTGGACAGTAACAAAGGTGCAGGGCATCTATTCATAGCGCTTGTCACCAGGAGACATGGCTCTGATAGAAGAAAAACTTACTCTGTAAGGGGAGGCAAGTACCTCCAGCAGCACCAGCACTCACCAGTGCTGGAGAGAGTAGTGGGACTGTGAAGAGGAGTTGCAGAAAGAGTGAGGAGAATACTGGGCAAGTTGCTAGCTGCAGCAGAATTAGGAGTAGGGCTAGCACCTTCACCAGACATAAGCATATCTTCAGCAGAAGATATCTCCACAATAATGGGAAAGGAAGGAGAATAAAAATAAAAGACAAATCAGAACTAAAAATATATAGTTCTTTACTGGGACCACTCTGACAAGAATTAGTGGCAAGCAGTAGAGCAATTTAAAGAAGAACAGCACATACTGCCAACAAGTCATCAACTTTAGCAACTGCAGATTCAGAGGGAACTTTGTTGTTATCTTTGCCTTTGGCATCCCTCTTGGTATCCTCACCTTCATCAGAAGATGGCTCAGCAGTAGACAAAATGATATGATGTTGTACCAGCAGTCAGAGACATACCATGCACCAGAAGTCAAAATAAATATTTAATTATAAGCTGAAAACTGTAAGCCTTTTGGTAGAAGTCTCAACAAAAATACAAGGGGTGCAGTGGCCCTACTGGCTTTGCGGTGTTTGACTTGTTTTTTTGGCAGTCCATACATGAGGGTATGTATCTCTTTATTAAGTCTTGTCTCATATTCGGCCAGTAATACAAGTGTCTCAACGACACGTAGATCTTGTCTGCGCCGAAGTAACCAAGCTCATCATATGTGATCCGGAATAACTCCTCATGCAACCCATGATAATTAGGCACGATCAACTGTTCACCCACATAGAGTAAGCCCATTTCTCATCTCTATTCCTGGAGCCAGCATTTCTTTTCTCATATCCAGCAGAATTCTCTTGGTGTATTCATCAATCTCATATCCTTTCCTAAGCGCAAGGACTATGTCTGCCTCCGCTTCAAAGGTTAATACTGCCCTGACCTCAACGTCCACCTCAGGGAAGCGTGAAAGTGCATCCACGACCATGTTTTCTTCCCCTTTTATGTAATTGATCATATAATTGTACTGCACCAAAAATTCCATCCATCATACTTGACGTGTCGATAATTCACACTGAGACTCAAAATTTTTCAATGTTTTGTAATCCGTATACACTTCAATCTCCAAAACATTCCAATAAATATACAGAAAAGTATAGAACAATAAGCAGGGACCAGCTCAAACTATCAGCTCAACAATAGTCCAACCACTATAATGAGGAGAGGAAGCATGGGAGCTGACAGAAGTGACAAAATGGGATCAAATTATAATGATCTAGATCAATATGACTAAAAGAAAAGAGAGAAAAGAAGCATGGAATGCAGGGAAGCACTAAAAGGGGAAAGAAGGATCTATGAATGGGATTGTGCTAAATAGAGCTGAAGCAAATAGCAGGTGCTAACTCATGGCACTTACTAGGACTCTTACTAGGAGATGCGGCACTAAGCTTATGTTTCAACAAAGCAGGATAATGGGGAAAACAGGTGAAGGGAGCAGCAATGTTAGTGCTATCCCGAATGATAGGGAGCGCTAAGCTAGCCTTGCTAATGATGGTAGGCTGATGAGCAGCAGCTAGGTCATGTTATTGATGAAGAAAGTCTCTCGCATTACAAACCAGCATGGCACACTTGTAGTTCTTTTGCATGCTAGCATCCTTACCATGCTCTCGAGTATGAATGCTATTAAAGACACAACCCCATTTTAAAGCATTATATTTGTAGCAAAAGAGGGAGGCCATAGGAAACCAACAACTCTCCAGATTATTCTCAGCCCAACATTTATCATACTAAGATTGGAGTTAGCGACATTATAACACTGGAGGCAAGTAGAAACTTACTGTGCCAACCTCTGTTCAAAAGGCACAACATACTTGGGGAGACACCATAATCTTCTTCTTGATACCAAGTACTGTTGAAATTGCCTGTTGCATGCATTCCATTATGATCATCATTCTATCCCAAGTTCATTCTATCACATGTATTCCCCATGTGATTATATTCTATCACATGTATTCCCCATGTGATTATATTCTATCACATTTATCCACATGTGATTATTCTTTATTCACATGTATATAGTTTTCCAGTAGTATATAAACTGTAGATAGATC
>QFEW01005437.1:0-23923 GCA_003316525.1 Termitomyces eurrhizus | reverse complement strand
CAATTCCACAGTGGGATAGTTGGAGGACTTCTACTGCAGACAATGTAATCCACTTTTGGGCCCTGCTTGCACAAGAATTCACTCAAGGTCATGCATATCTTGAGGAGGGATTCTATTATTCTGTCAGGATAGAACTGTGTCATCACAATTTGTGGATGCATGGCCTACACCAAAGACTGCTACTATCCCCATCAGTGGTTACTACAACCACTGATAACCTGTCGGTAATGCTACCTCCTGCAGAGATGTCCACTTCAGCTAACACTGACTTTGATATGGCCACCTCTCCTGAGAGTGAGTTACACCATCCACCGTCTGCATGATACAGCAAGCATTACTTATAGTATCGTCAGCTAACCTCAACACTTAATGAACTACAGGAAATGCCTTGCCGGAGTGTGGGGGATGATTGTGAGCACCACTCAGTTAAAGACTATAACCAGTCTGAAAGGGGGGCATGTAACCGAGTGACCTAGAGCCTGAGCTCTAGGTCTACTTATACTGATAATTTGTGTGGAACAATCTAATTGTTGTTCAGCAGAGCTAGACTGGACTGCATAGTAATTATTATTGTAATAATCATATTATACACATTACATAATCATTACATATATCTATTGCTGCTACTTTACTTAAGGTAGCTTTTTATTTCACACTTTGTAGGACTAGAATCATATTCTGATCTGATTCTTTTGTATGACCTTAAGCTCTCAACTTTGTTTCAGCAAGTATTGGGGAGATTTTATGGATATCTGATATGTCCAAGCTTGGGGACCTCTATGCACACTTGTACCCTACTATCTCCACTGACTTGGTCAAAGTTCAGCACTTCCTCTTGTCCTGTTGCAGAGACAATGCTTCCATACTTCCTCCTTGTAACAAACCCTCAGCTTGCATCTCAACCTATCTCACAGCCTTTGATGAATCCTCAGACCATGCTTCACTTGACTCCTTGCCCTTTGACCTGGGCACATTACCCACACTCGATGACTTTGTATTTACATGTTTATGCATGCAATTAAATAATATTGAACCTGAATTTGTTGCCTCCTCAAAGTATGGCTCTGGTGATGCTCAGCGCTTTTTCTTATCATGCCAAGTCATCAGCACTTCCTCCATCAATGCAGGTAAAGCTCTGCGCTTTCTCTTATCCTGCCGTGTAGTTGACACCTTTGCCTTCCTTCCTCTCAATGAATTCCCATCCAGTGCCCCACCTGACTCCTCAGCCCTTGATTTGGATGCACTAGCCAACTGGCTCAGCACTCAGGTCATGTCCCACCTCTGTTCTTTGCTCATGCAAGATGCCCTCCATGCCTGAGCCATGGAGCATTACTTATGCCAGGCTTGACATGAAACACAAACAGAGTTATCACTGTGAGACTTTGCTACTGGCATCTTAAACTCACATGGCTCACCTTGATGTGAGCATAATGAGCACTGATGATGGTTAGGACACACAACTGGGCCAGGAGAACACTCACAGGACCCTTGTTCTGACACCACTTGAGAGTGGGAGGGCCATAGCAACTTGCTCTAGTGTCACCTCAGCTTGAGGGATCTGCTTTGCTGCCAGAACTAGCTGTATCTAACCAGGACTGAGAACAGGCTGTTCAGTATGCATCGACAAGCTTGCAGCAAGTGCTGATTGGACTGAGCTGCTTGGGCCAGCCATCTGCATGCTCCTCTCCAGTGCCAATGAGTTGGATGTTAGTGTCAATAAACTTGACCCCATAGGTTGGCCTGTCATTTCTGGGCAGGCATGCCAAGTAGGTATGCAGACATGCTGGGAAACTACTTATGCTGCTGGAAAAGGTCTGCTATCTGCCACTCATTCAGATGGTGCTGATAGATTTCTTGATGCTCCTTGTAGCATAGCCATGAAGCAGTAGAGTTATCACCAGGCAGGGGTAGCATAGGCAAACAGTTAGGAGTAGAGTGGCACAACATGGTCAAAGAAGGAGAGATGGTCAAAATGTTTTTTTTATCTACCCTTTTGTTATGATGGCATCAAGCTTCTACTTCTACTACTGTTATGAAGACATAGCCACTGCCACATTGCTTAAATGAATAAATAAAAATAAACCCTGAATTTTGTACATAAGTAATGATAAGAGCGTTATATCCATATAGATAGTTTTGAGTTCTCTACAAAGTTTATGTATTTTTAACTAATGTTTTCAAGTGTATTTTTATTATTTAGTGTTTTATGAGTCAGGAATGGCACATGCACTGTTTATACAAGATAAAAGTCATAAAAATGAACGTAAAGGATAGATGGAAATGTCATTACTCACTTAGACTCCTTGCCGGCTGCATAAGACCTACACAGTGTGTTGTTTCAAAGCCTATACCTCAAATGGTACAATAGATCACTGATCACATACAGAGTCAATTTTACAATGCTCAGCATTCAGCAGATCTACATGGAATGTGATCACTAAATAGATTCAGCTGCTCGGCATGCATCTACATGCCAATGTTACTATGCATGGTTTGATGTAACAGAGATTGTCACTTGTTAGTAAGGTGCTATTTTACCATCTGATCAGACTATGAATGATTGAGATATCTGAGATTCTACAGAATACCATTCTGGCATCAACAAGGATTCTATAATCTGTTCTGCCGATTATTGGCAAGCATGATATTTGGGTTCACTCTCCTCAACACTCAACAACAAAACACAGCCATCTAAAACTATATTTTGGGTACAAGTACCCTGGGATCAACACAAGTAATATATAATACCTCCAATGTCAATTTAATGATGCTAATTATAATTGGTTGAGGCATAACTATATTTTGTCTGAATGAGAGGGGTTAATACAAACATCAAATGAGTCATAGTATTGGATTATAATATGATTATTCATTTACCGATGCATCTTAAGTAAGCATTGTGGCTTGCTGGCTATATAAAATTAAAAGGGCACCTTAGAGCTTGTATGTATTCTCACACATGTGTGTGATGGCATTTTTTTGTGAGTATGTTATTGCTGTCTGAAACCAGTACATTGTTTTGACTCCAGGTATGCAGCTATACAGGTGAAGAGGTGCTAAGAGCATTGACCTTCTTGGTGATAGGATTCCACACAGGCTAGGTATAAGGGCAACCTCTAGAGGCTGTGGCTCAGTTGCACAGCTGGCAGAGGAAGATTCAAAGAAAACAAGTTTAGAGATTTCCTATGCCAGGTTGAATGCTTTTGGGGCCTCTGAAGCATGGGAAACGACTGTACAGTACAACAAAACCTTGAAAACTCAAAAATTGCCTACACAAACAATTGCACAAATAAGGGGCAAACTCTGGCAAACTCTGGCTTATATAAGTGGTCTGGAAGCGGTGCTGAGGGGCCCACACTTATCCGAATAGTAGCTAAAGAACCAGAGCACCTCAAGGACGGAGAATAATATTAACAGATAGTGTTGAAAGAATAAAAACAGTAAAATAAAATAATGTCAGAAGAAATAAGAGAATAAATAAAAGGAAAGTGAAGAGATAAGGAGTGAAAGAAGAAAGAAATGAGGAGTCCCCTGACACTAGGTGCATTAATGGCAGGCTCAGCATCAGTTTCAGACGCCTTGCCGCATGTATTCCGAACTTGGCACATACAATTTATCCATTTTAGGCCTTAACCAACAACCACACATGGCAAGCAATGGATCCAATCAGTGATAGCACTGGCAGCAGCTAGGATGACAGCTGGCATCATGCTGCCAGCAAGCATTGACAGGTAACATCAATCAATCAGCATGTGGCACAGCTAGTCAATGACAGTGCTTATGAATTAGGAATAATGTCATTTACTCATGACAACCAGCCTGCACCCAAACACATTTTATATAGGTCAGTAGCCATAAACTGTATCTGCTACTGATCTACTTTTGGGCATCATCAAATTGGAGCCCACCACAAGGGACTTTAAAGCAGAATTCTGCCAGAAACATGTTTCCAGTGCATATGCTGCCTGCTAGAGCAGTTGGCAGAAGGCATTGTTCCTTCCCACCCATCAACTTCTCAACCACCTGGTGCCTTACCAGGTCTATCTCTTGCTTAGGAACTACAAAATGCCACTGTAGACAACTTTTCTGATCTCTTCCTGCATTCTATTAATTTTACTGCAGATGACCCCTTAGTGTTGCCTTTTGCTGATCCTCAGCATTTTACTCCTCCTACTCCTTTAACTGTAACTACAAGGAGAGGCACTAATTGGTAGTGCCGTGTATAGATTTATTTCAACAATATAGTAGCGCATAGTATAAAAGATAGCTACTCTGCATGTACATAGCAACAAATTGTAACCCTTGAGCACCCAGTTATACTCAGCGTTCAACTTATGCTAGCCTGTCCTAACTCCATCACTGAGTTGGGCACTAGCTTTGTCTCTATTGTCCTCATTGTCTAAGGTGCCACTTACAGGCACATTACATTGCGCTACTCTTTCTCTTCTTAATATCTTTGCCTAAACTATATCACTTACAACTTGCTAGGTAGCATCAGCATGTTGAATAAATACATTTGCTTGAGCACACCAGAACTCTGTTGGACTCTTCACAACTATGCACACCCAATGCTGGAGATGGCATTGTACTGCATAATGTCCAGTGCATTCAACCCCAGTTGGTGTCATCACCGGCTGTTGGTGCTACCTATAAATAATGGAAAACAGCAATTATTCAGCTCTACCCTGGCACTGAAGAGGCTATGCAATACACAGTAAACAAACTACAGAAACACATCCAGGACATCTTCAATAGCAGTACCTACTCTCTTGGCACCTTCTCAACTTACTATCAGGAATTCCAGAAGGTTGCCAGGTGGCTCCTTCAAAACAATAAACTCTACATTAATAAAGAATGTTGCTTGTTCCAGCAAGGCATTCCAATGTCACTATAGGCTTGCATTACTAGGTGCCTAAAAATTGTTTAACTGACTCACTATCCTGAGGAACTATATGCGGTTACCAATGTCTTTGAGGCAGGTAAATAGATTTTGCAGGACACTGACACAGGTATTGGCATTGGCATGCAATGTGCTAGGACAACCCCACCCAAACATGCCAACAGTATCCTTTCAGTCCAGACCACTGCTGCCCCATCTGCCAATGACTTTGTTAAGAAGAAAAATTTCAATGTGGCCATCAACACTCCTCTGCCATGACCTAAATTGAGACCATGATTGCTATCAGCATGACCACTACCTGCATTGCTAATGCTCCAGGATCCAACAGTTGCCACTTCTGTAGTGAAATAGGACACGCTATGACCCAAGGATGCTGCAATACTTTGGAAAGTTATATACAGCAAGGTAAAGTATGTAGAGCCATTAATGGCAAGATCATATTAACCACTGGTGGTATCATACTGAACTACCTGGAGCTCAAGACCTATCAGGAGTGAGTAGATGAATGGCATGTTACTGACCTACTGTGTCAATCTTTGACATAGAGAAGTCCAATCACATTTTCAGCCGCATTATGAAAACACCAGTTATGCTCTCTGTTGAAGAACTTTGTAATATTGCTCTCAACGTCCAGAACCAGGTCAAGGCAGTGGTTACCTCTTGACAATCCTTAGCAACTACTGTTACTGAGATCAACAAGTTAGATGAT
Source organism: Termitomyces eurrhizus (assembly GCA_003316525.1). Taxonomy (NCBI): domain Eukaryota; kingdom Fungi; phylum Basidiomycota; class Agaricomycetes; order Agaricales; family Lyophyllaceae; genus Termitomyces; species Termitomyces eurrhizus. The sequence continues at coordinate 18,314 of QFEW01005437.1, read as the reverse complement.
ACACTCCCTGGTTTCTCTGTTACTACTAACTCTTCCGTTATTCTTAGCCTGTCCAAATACATTTTATACAGGTCAGTAGCTGTGAACTGTATCTGCTACTGATCTACTATTGGGCATCATCATTGGAAGTATTCACTCATTTATAAATAAATAAATAAATATACAATATATTAGTTATTTGATTCTGTTGTTATAGCTGTGTACCATTTGAATATGCAACTGTCACACAGCCACTAGACTCATGAACATAGATTATTATATTATATATTTTAATTATCTATTTATAATATAATAATAGCATGTAATTTCATGCATATGATGGCTGTGTATCAATCATATATTCGAATAATATACAGCTACCAGAGTCAGGTCCAATGCTTGATTGCTGGCTTAGTCACATTCTAACAAGCCCTTTTCATCATAATAGCCTTATTCTTCAAATTCTTTCTTTATATAAATAGTAGATTTTGCTTGCAGTGGTGGCAAGCTTTCTTCACTAGGTTTTTAATGCTACTCTACTTGCACTCTTTTAGTTACACATATACTGTTCAGCTGTGGGTCTACTGAGCATTTCCTACCAGATATATCCTTATCTACCATGTAGCAGAAGTAGATAGCATTGTAGACATATGGCTATATTTAATTATTTATTCTAATCATGTTATTGTGGCTGTGCATTGTTCAAGTGTATGACTGCTGCACAGCCACAAGATTCATGACATTGTGTTGATTACTACATGTATAAACTGATTTCTATTGTATTACATTCTTTTGAGTGCAAAAAATCTAATTGAATCTAAGATGTTGTGTAATATTGTTTTTACCTTTACATATTATTTGAGGTGATATAACTATTTATCCATCAGTGTCAGATTTAATCTTTCTTGGTCCGTAGTTTATAAAGGTATCGTACTTAGATAATTTATTGATCAAGCATTAAGAAAGAACAAAAAAATCAAGCATTAGGGAAAAACAAAAAAATATATACATAAAACAACATAATATGGATGGTAGTATATTGAATGCTAGGTACTATAAATAGTAGTATAGGTGGATGCTTGGTACTTGAGTTAATATAGGAAAGCAATGAGGGAACAGCAATGAGAGTTTACAGAACAATTCAGAGATGACTGATTGACCAGATATGAGAAATAGGATAATTCAGTGAAAATATAATGGACCACATTAGATAAAAATGGCTTCAGAGGTACACTGGCTCAAAAAACTGCCTCAATGTTTGGCCTTTTTGGAAAGATTCATATGATGTGCAACAATTATCTAAGCAAATGTTTATGCTGCCAATCACTCTTCTGTTGCTTCTCTCCTCAATGAAGGGTATTCTCAGCATCAAATCCAAGCAAAAACTGGCCTGGAAAAGGGCACTATGGGGAGGATCAGCAAAGAACTGGAAAGCAACAAAGAGAATCATCCTGGAGGTCATCCTTTCAAGCTTGCAGCAGATGACAAATAGTTTATTATTCATCAAATTACTACTGGGAAGCTGGATAACACTGTTCAAGCTACACAGTTCATTAGTTCTGTCATCTCCAGTCTTGTCAATCCTCAGACAGTTAGAAAAGCATTGAAGGAGGCAGGTTTTTGCTCAGCAACAAAGAAGAAAATGCTCATGCTCAAGGCTGCTCATTGTGCAAACCAGCTCAAGTTTGCTTAGTATCATGAAAACTGAACAGTGGAGGATTGGGAAAGAGTTTTGTGGAGTGATGAGACAATGATTAATTAGATTGGATTAGTTGGGAAGGTATATGTGTGGAAAATTCCAGGAGAACCACTATCTGACCACACTACTACACCAACTGTCAAGCATGGAGAAAGAAACAATTTAATGGTATGGGGCTGCATGGGTTGGAATGGAGTAGGGAAGCTCATAGATGTGAGATTTTGGATGAGGAAATGGTGGGAAGCTTTAAGAAGTTGGAAATGGAGGAGGAAGGACAATATTTTTAGCAAGACAATGACTCAAAACACACCTCCAAACAACCAACAACCTGGTTTTCTGATAACAACATCATTGTGATATCCTGGCCTGCCCAATTCCCTGACCTCAATCCCATTGAACACCTCCAGGTTTACATCAAGTGCAAACTTTTGGAGTATGAAGTACCTTCTAAAAGAGTGCATGAGTTGTAGGAGAGAATAGTTAAGAAGTGGAATAAACATAGAGAGCATGTCTATAAGGATCAAAGCAGTTATGAAGGCAAATGGAGGCTATACCAAGTACTACATTTGAAAATCAGAGAAAATTAGAGTGTGTTAAAAAACTGCCTCAATGATTGAATATTTTGTTTGATTCATTAATCAGCAAGTTTCACATGATTCATATATCATTATGAAGCCAGGATGCAGTTGTATGTCATGTGATTTTCTACTATTTTTTGCTTAGGTAATTGTTGCACACTATGTGGATCTTTCCAAAAAGGCCAAATATTGAGGCAGTTTTTTGAGCCAGTGTAGTATCAAAGCCATTGTAAAATATCAGTTATCAATGTTCATGTAATTCAACATTTATTGCTCAAAATTGCCAGTACTGACCACCTTGCTGGCCCTCTGTCAGATTTCTTCATTGTCTTCTTATGTTCGGAGCTTCCTTTTTACCAGCTTATAGTCTTTGCATTTGAGTAGTTGCCCCTTCCTCTTTTTGGTAATTGTCAAAGTAAGAATAATACATTTATTGTTTATATAGCTGCTCACTAGTGCAAATGTTTTGTTCAGCAGTGTTATCAATCTCAAAACTGTTAACATCTTGTACTTCCTTCCTCTCAATGGAACAACTGCGAAGAAAACCTGGGCTATGATTATATTGCTGGTTTGGAAGGTCTGTGGTTTGATTCTCTTGAATTTTTGATTTGTGTGAGCATCTATATTTTATAGTCATTGTCTATATACTCTTATGTTTTATCTCTATCTAGTATTATTCTTGCTTGCGTGTACTCGATGACATTGTCTGATGTCCTCTTGAACTCTGCTCATGCAATTTTTTCAAGCAATCCATTGAGGTCAGTATTCTTTTTGAATGGAATGTAAACTTCTCTTTTGTCTAAGTCCTTTACAGATGTAAACACCCTATTGTTTGCATACAGTATCTTATTTCCTTCATCTGACATTTTTTCTGACTATTCTTCCAGTTCACACTCTTTGAACTCCCAATCAAATTTGTATACTGTTTTTGCTGCAGCAATGGTGTTGTTAAACTGCTGTATGCCAAGACCTTCTAGTTTTATTGACTGTTTGAGGTATTTACACTTCCTGTTGAATTCACTGTATACCTATCAGCCATCTTCAATATGTGTAGCATCATTTAATACTTACTTTATAGATCCTCCTATCTTAAACAGAGGCAAATCTATGTCTGATATTGCACTATATGCCATGAAGATTGTTTCCTTGCTCATCACTTTGCTGTTCTCATCTGCTAGTAGTAGTCTCTATATTTTTGGACTCTCATACTGCTGGATGACTACCATATTTTTCCATTCTGGATTCTTCACAAGACATTAACTCTATGTATAGACGCAATACATATATATTTTCATTTCACCTGCAAGATATCAAAGTCGTGCTTTTTCTCAATGCTCATTATACTTGACATGTCATTCTAAAGTACTTCCTATGTCAATGTCTATTTAAATATTTTTTTATAATTTTAAAAAGCTTCATTCAAGATGCACTTGCATTGCTTTTGTCATACTCATTGCCCTATATTTTATCTCTCCTATTCAACGTATTTGGAAACAATAAGACTGACCTGATTTATTGAATTTCCTTGTCTGCAAAACCTCTAATTGTCTCTCAGGCAACTTCTTTTCTATAGATTCTCCTGTCTCACAGGACTGTGTCTTTTCCTTTTATTTCAAAGCATGTGCATTTCTGCATCAATATATTGGTTATTTTATTATATCGTTTTATTTTATTTTAACTTATAGATTGTCTGTTCCCTAAATACTAAGTGGGTTACTTTGCTTCTATCATCTTTTAGAATTAAAATAGGCTAATTCAAACTGGCTGATTAGTTTGCCTATTTGTATTACCTGTGTATTATTCTGTTATTACTATAAGATTAACCTGTAAGAGCAACCTCTAGAGGCTGTGGCTCAGTCACACAGCTAGCAAAGAGAGATCCAAAGTATATTAGAATATATACTGACAATATCATGATAACTACTCACCTGACAGAGGGAAATCCAAAGAAAACAAGTCTAGGAACTCCCTATGCCAGGTTGGATGCTTCTGAGGCCTCTGAAACATAGAAAACAACTGTACAGTACAACAAAACCTTAAAAACTATAAAATTGCCTACACAAACAATTGCACAAATAAGAGGCAAACTCTGGCACACTCTGACTTATATAAGCAGTCTGGAAGCAGTGCTGAGAGGCCCACACTTGTCTGAACGGTAGCTAAAGAATCAGAGCATCTCAAGGGCTGAGAGTAGTACTAACAAATAATGTTGAAAGAATAGAAGCAGTAAAATAAAATAATATCAGAAGAAATAAGAAAACGAATGAAGGAAGAGTGAAGAGATAAGAAGTGAGAAAAGGAAGAAATAAGGAGTCCCCTGACAGTCTTGAAGAGCATGGAGGATGGCAGAAGAGAGATAGGAGTGGAAAGAAAGAGAGAAAAGGGGGAAGGGGAGGAGCATGAGTGTCCGCTGGTGTGCCAGCAATGTAGCACATGTCAGATGTCAGGTCAGAAGGGAGGAGAAAAGTAAAATGCATGTGGCAGATGGGGTTGGCATGTGAAGTAGTGTGGGAAGTGAAGAGGATAGCACTGAGAAAAAAGAGGGGAAAGAGTAGAAGAGGGTGCATAAATGTCTGCTGTCTGTTGACATGCCAGCAAATGATAGCTAACATTGGCATATGAGCCAGCTGATATCAGCGGTGCAACCAGTCCCAGTGGTTTAGTAGAATATTCATATATTGATATTCAATATTGTGTACAGCAGCAGGTTTGACTCCTCCTACTCCACCTTAATGATGTCTAATGGTGTGTTTTTATACGAGTCCATTTTTGCTCTACATATACATCATACTGACTTATTGTAAGTGCCTATGGTACAATGAAATATTGATAAATTGATATTTCATATTGTGCACAAGAGGTGGGTTTCACTCCTGCTAGTGCACATTATATAATAGTAGCAGGCCACTGACATTCCTAGCATCATAAATTTGATTTGTTTAAAACTCCAGAGATTTCTGCAGAGCAATAGAATGGACATATTTGCACATATATTTTTTCTAGTGCATGTGATTAGTTAATGACATGCTGAGGCTGGTGTCTTTTGTGCTGGTCTTTGTGACAAAGATAGCCAGCCCTGGTGTATCGTCACTTGTTATATGCACTGTGATAAATACATGTGCAAGTTCTTCCATTCTATCTCTCTTCAGTAATTTTTAGAGTTTTGAATGAATCAACTTAAATGATGCTAGTGGACAGTCCTGTGTGAAAATGACAAATATTTTAATAGGGCCTGTAAGCCCCAGTAAAATATCTGTTCATTGGCTTGCTAGCATCATTAAGTTGATCTGTTCAAAACTTTAGAAATTACTGAAGAAAGATAGGATGAAGGAGTTTGCATGTGTGGTTATTGTAGTGCATGTGACAAGTAATGATACACCAGAGCTGGCTATCTTTTTTACAAAGACCAGCACAAAGATAGCCAGCCACAGTGCAGCATCAACTTGTCACGTGCACTGGAATGAACACATGCATAAATTTGTCTATCCTATCTCTCTGCAGAAATCTCTGGAGTTTTGAATGGATCAAATTCATAATACTAGCGGACATCAGTGGCCTGCTGCTATTATATAATGTGCATTAGTGAGAGTCAAATCCATCTCTTGTGCACAATATGAAATATCAATGTATCAATATTCCATTGTACTACAGGCACTTACTACAAGTCAGAACGGTGTTTATATAGTGCACAAATAAACCTATACAGAATTTAAATGAATAGTATTATCAATTTTTACTTGTAGTAAATTGACAGAGGGTGAAAGGGGTCCGCTGGAGTGGTATCCTGTATATGGACAGATCAAAGAATTTACTGCAACTGGTGCATCTGTATTGAATTGACAATATTAGACTGATATTGATTTACACCATAGCCAAGTATAGTAAGCATCTGTAGTGTAGTAGAATATTATCAATTGGTATTCATTGTGTCTTGCAGTAGGTGAGTTTGACTCCTACTAGTGCATTAATATTAAACTGTCTAGAATTTTTGACCTGCTTAGCTAATTGTTATTTACTAAACTATAAGATAAACAAAGTAAGGTTTGTCAAGCAATAAATCAATCTTTTTCTGTAATTTAAACAGGTCATATGATATCTATTTTCAGAACTTGCTTCATGTAAAGTTCTCATCTGTTTCTTTAATCCTCTATCCACCATATCTAATCAAGAACTCCACCAACAGGTCGTTAATGCAGATGTTTGAATATTATACCTTGCTTGCAGAGAAGGTCTGCATCAACTCAAAGGACAGCTGAAGGACCTAGTAAGATGCAAGCACTCCTGCCTAATAAACATGCACTAACAGTTGTCCCATAAACTAACATATGGCTGATGATTAGCTAGGTCCAGAGTGACAAGAAACTCCTCCTTAATTCCAGAAGAAATTTCATGAACAAAGTTATCCTGCTACTTCAGAGCAAGCTTTCTGACAAGGATATGATTGGACAGTTGAAAGATGCTGCAAAAAATGGTTCCAGAAGAGCGAAAGGGGGAAAGAACAAAGTGGGGGCAAAGAACAACCTGATCTGTTGACCAAGGCCAGTCTATCAACAGCACCGGCATGAGAAGACTAAATAGGTCATAGGCCAGCAGCAGGAGATTTGTCTGATCTATCACCAATTCCAAAGAAGAGAAAACAACTGAGTCCTCTAGTGGCAGAAGTTTTATCTGGTCCATCAACAATCTCCAAGAAGCAAAAATGGTTGAATTATATTGATAACTGTTCACCTCCTGGTAGCCATTCAATACTAGAGGAGCAGGAGAATAAGGATGAGGATAAGGATAAAGAGGAAGAAGAAGAACAAGAGGACAGGATATCAAAAAGAAAAATTATCAGAGAGATACTGTTGGGCAGGTATCTGAGGACAGCATCTCGTCATGAGAGTCAGCACATCAACCCCTCTTGCCAATATTGCACAAGTAAGCAGCTACAGTGTGTCAGGACAAAGGGCGGCACCACATGCAATTCTTGCTGGCTCATTCGCAAATGAACATGCAGCCTGACAATTGTCAAGAAAACTATCAAGCCTAGCAACAAGGGAAAGGGGAAAAAAACCATTGAGAAAGAAGTCAGTGTCAATTATTGAGAGTGATGACAGTATAAAAGTCTTTTCCTGCTCAAATAGCTAACCAATAGTTAGCAGATGAACTAGCCAGTCCAATCACAGAATTATCAGAACTGTCTGTCCTTTTATCAAAACCATCAATCTCCAACCACCCAATAGATTCTCTTTTGGTCAAGGGGAAGGGCAAGAATTGGGCAATGGAGTCTAGTCACAGTAAGGACATTGTGGCTGGTGTAATGGCAGAGATGAAGAGCTGTTTGGACAAGATGGAGAATGGGTTCCAGGAAGCATTGCAGAATGTTGAGGTGCAGATACAAGATGGGTTTGTTATGGCTGAGGAGAGCTGGTTACCATGTATTGAGGACTTCTTCTGTTGCTACCAGACTCAAGTTGACATGCTTGGTGGCTGCATAAAAACCCTGCAAACCAATGTTTCTCTTGTAGGTGAGATGCTTGCAAACCACAACAGACAAATCCGTCAGATAGAACAGAAGATCTGCAATATTTGGGATGTGGTTGACACTTTGCAGAATCAACTTCACATCTGCACCCGTCCCTCCAGTCCATCAGCTCAGGATGATGTGGCAGTGCATACAACAGTGCACAATAGACTTGGATCTATTGCTGAAGAGGAAGAATCCACTACTGACCCTACTGCTGACTAATCCCCTGCCACTGCTGATATATCCGTTTCCACTAGTGACACCTCTGCTCTTGCCACTGACCAATCCCATCCCACCACTAACTTATTTGCTCACACTGTTGCTCTGTTCTCACTTCAACAAATATTCTTACAAACATCTCCCATACAAACATCTCTGTTACCCCCTCAACAATCTTCTGTTCCTTTGCCAGTTTCTGCTGAGGACCCTCTTTCTAGCCCAAGGGGACAGGCTTATAGCAACTTCTGAAATAGTCAGCTGCTAATGCAACAGACCCAATTATCCAGTTGGCTTACTAAAAGATGGAAGGCAACAGAAGACAAGTGAAGATAGATGGTTTAAAATTGCATAATATTTTTTTCATTATGGTAAACATTGCTACATTTTTGTAATACTATAGTTTATAAAAATGTAATGTAACTTTTCCCCCTTTCCCACATCAATAATGGCAGACTAGTTAAATGATCTTAGTGCGGCTGCTACTCTTTTTTGCTGGTGTAGACATATCAATATATTGAGCTGCATCCTTCTGTAACATTTATGCTTAATACTTGCAGAGTTGCTTGGAATTTGTTGACAATTGGTTAGGCAATGCCTTGCACTTCTTTTAGTTTTGTAATGCTGGCCTTTCCTCACCTTCAAATTGGTCATTGTCCTCATCTTGAAGAATGTCAAGCACCCTATCTAGGAGAACCATCACTAGGGCCATTAATTGGAGGTCTGGATGGCTCTATCCTCTTTGTTGTAAGAGGTGGATAGTAGTAGTATCTACCACTGCTGTATCATCACCACATTTGTCATGAACAGATTTATTGTGAGTGGACTTGTTGTGAGCAGAAGCTGATGCATTTGGTCAGAATTTGTTGTAGATCTGTTGTGGCACTGAGGCTGTGGAGTATGCAGTAAGCACAAGACAGAGGATTCCTCCTATAAGTCAGGCAGTGGTATGTATGGTATGCTAGGTGACAGGGGAAGTGTAGGCTCCAGTTGCCATTCTAAGTTGGCTGCAGATCTGGTGACTAAAGCAGATTCACTATCAGCGGCTCCATCATTAGCAATGATCCTACTATTGCCATCAACTACTACTGATAGTGTTGGCCTCTGTTTCCAATTTTTTCCTTTATTTTTGCGTATAGCCTTATGTGCTGCTGCTGCTGCTACATTTTTTTTCACAATCAGCTTGGGTGCCATACTCAGCAGCTACTGGCTGCTTGCAATGGTTGAGATAAACTATCTAGTGGAAGGTGTCACTGGATCTATACTATCCTTGATGGTCTCCCCAGAAGTTCAGCAGATGCAATAGCTTAGGCTGACCAAAATTATGGGGATCTTGGAATATCAGACTCTCTGGAAGATACCTTGAATGTATGAATTGCTGATCATTGGTCCTCACTGCCTTATAAGGAGCAGATTTATATCAGTAACCAGACGCAATTTCTGACGGAGTGATCAGATAATGAGCAGAGGTGGAGAAAACTAGGATTCACTGTAATGAGTATTTAGATAGTCCTGGACAAACATTTCCAATTCTGTCTGAGTTTGAAATATATTTGGTCTTGGATTTGCTGGTAATATTAGGAATCTATCTCTGTCCAGATCAAGGATGAGGTCATGGCATGTAAGGATAGAAGGAGTCAAATCATAGAGTAATTGCATATTGGATAGCATGTCTCTACCAAGAAGAGCAGACATGTAATCTATTATTTTCTTGTTGAGATCACTAACAAGGTCAGAAAAGAAGTCTTGGAAGGTAGGGCAGTTAGCATGGATCAAGTATGACATATTGTCATGACTATAATTAGTGTCAAAATTGTTTAAAAAATGATGACACCACATACATTCTGATAGTCATGCCTTCATTTGCATACCAACCAACAACAGTCCAACTCAACATGCACATCTCTCTAAATTGAAGCATATCTGCATCATCCACATGCTTCAAACCATGCTTTTGGGCCTTTCTGGAGAAATAATCATTAGAAAGCAGAATCAAACAGACAGATGTACAATGAATAAAGAACAAATGGAGGATGGATAGAGGATGGATAGAGTATCAACTTGTGCTGAATTTCTGGCAGATTTTTTTTTTTTGCTCCATTCTGCTGCCAGCTTCTGTAAACAACTTTCCTCCTGCAATGTGAGTTGATGCATAACATTTTTGACAGCCACATTATATTGTGCAAATACATCTAATCCCAAGGCATTGTGATCCTTACCCCTTAACAAGTTCTGGATCTCCTCATTTATCTTCTTTGCCATTGTCTGCTGAACAATGTCTTGCAGTGAAGTTTTTAGAAGAACCTTTGAATCTTTATGCTGGTAATAAGAGCACCAGCAATTCTTGATATACTGGACAACCTTCTATTCAAGCAAATGATGTCTAGTTCTTTGCAATGAGTTGCCTTACCTACTTTGATTCTCTCTGCCACTCTTCCACTATCTTTGGCTCTATTCTTTTAGTGGCCCAGTAGTTGAAGATATCCGTTGGGATTTTACCTTCAAGATAGCAGTCCAAGCTTGAGGAGTAGTTGAGAAGTGGTAGAGTTCCTTGTATGGTTTAAAGATAGATCTTTCTTGAGCTGTAAATATTGATTCTACTCATCTTTTCTTTGGTGAAAATATTGGTTCAGATGGTTGCAGGAGGGCAGACATGTTTGTAGACAATATAATTTTCTTCAACTATACAGTTCTCAACCAGAGGATCATATAATAAAATATACATTTCCGTTCAGTGTCTGTTGATAACAGACAGATTCCGTTTATTATCAATAGATATGATCTGCTATCTGCTGGTATCTGGCCCATCTAAGTTGGAGCATATTGCCAATATTGATGAGTGGTCTTGTTAGATCTCCAATACAATAGCTAGGTCCTGGCCATAGATATTTGATCATGAATCTAAACTCTCTGAAGAAACACAAGCAACTAAAAATAACAGTCATCAGGTAAAGGGACCTCATCCTAATTGCTAAGGAAAGGACACAACTCACTCAGAACACACAAGGGTTGCCAGTCCTTATAACACAATGGCTACTACTAGGTCCCATTCTCATTATAACTGGTGCACCATCTACAGCATTTTCAGATGATAATAACTTTGCATACTTGGACAATAATCTAATGGTAGATGATGTAGATAATACAATGCCCATATTTATAAGGCATGTAAAGATGATTTGATTTATAAGGCATGTATATTGGAGGGTATTTCTATATCCAACACAATTCATTGCATGCAAACTGTCATTAAGGGAAGGTCAGGGTCAGGGCTCTTGAGGACCATGAGCAGAAAAAGAATATTTAGGAGCAAAAGTTTCTATGACTCAAATATCAACTGGATGTTGAACTTCTATCAGCAAATAATGATCTGGGACATTCAGCAGTGCATCTATTTATAACTTCAGATTTCCTAAACAGACTTTAGGATGCTGGCCTTGATCAAATCATAGAAGAGGAAGAGCAACAGGAACCAGAGAATAATGTGCCAATAGAAGATATTTCAGAAGATCAGCTAGCTATGAACAGGTTCTGTATGGACATATGATTGTTTTGAAAATCCAATACAACAGATTGTTCATACAACTGGAGTACACTCTATCACTATCATTTCATATGAGTATTCTGAAATAGATGTCTTGGTGGAGAATACCATCTACTTGCAGCTGGTCCCCAGTATATTTGATTAAACATGGATATATATTATAATGGCTGTGCTGAACAACATCTGTCTGATAAATCTAGAGTGTAAAGCATCTGTCTACCAGTACTGGCAGAAAATTGCAAGAATAACTTCTCCAATTGTATCTTCTGGTGAGGTAGATAACTTTTATTATAAGCTATGACAAATTTCTTATTTATGATGGTGGCTGAAGAAGTTGAAGTGGGCAGGCTTTGAACATGATGAATTGAGGCACTTCATGGCACCAGACCATGGTGAACTTGCAATATTCTGTCCAACTTGTCTTCAACTAGAAGTTGATCTTCTATCCAACTGGAAAAAAAATCCTGTCTAGTGGAAGTTCAGTCATTCCTTAATGATGTATGGCAACTTCAAGGTGGATCACATCTGACATTTTAATCCTGCTCATGATGTATGGCATTTAGAAGGCAGTGGTATGATGGCCAGAAGGTATGAGCTCATTTATTATTTCAACCACGCAAGGTATTGTTGCAACAACATGTACATGGCATGGCTGCTTTGCTCCTAATAGTGTAACAAACTTGACCCATGGTGAAAGCCAGGTTTACACAGACTTTTCCATCATATGGGCAGTTAAAATAACCAATATATATGGAATTCAGAATCTCCTACTGGTATATAACATAGCATGCCAATGGTGTGTCAAATTTTCTGAATGGCTTGCTGAAGCTGGAGAAGTTCTGCTAGATAATCTACTCATGGACTTTGCAATAGGACTTCTTCATATCCATGGGCATAAAAAAGATTGTTTTTTCTGCTTTGCTCTATTCTTCATTTTTAAGGCCAGTTATTTGGCTGGGAAGATAATTAAAAGTCTCTGGTCTACACTCAATAAAGTCTCACAGATGGCCCATACAGCTACCTTGGCACATTGAGCAGAAATCCTTGATAATCACATGTGTGACTCAAACTGGAAGAAGCTGCTTGACATAGTTCCATTTCTATGTTGAAAGTACAGGACTGCTGTTAAGATGAGAGATACAGCTGTTCAATATTTCATCAAGCAATCTGTTAGAATATCAATGGATTTACTAACAAGCTGAGAAGCTAGGATAGCTAAGACAGAAAGGCTCAGAGAGGAGAGAAACTGGAAAGCAATAGATATTCTAAAAGCTCGTACAATGACCTTCAATAATGCAATTGAAGACTGAATAGCAGCAAACAGTAGAAACCACTCAATAGATGTTGCAGTGACAAATATTTATTTCTTTTAAATTCAACTTGTCTTTGATATTGAGGAGCAGCAGTAAAATATATTGCTGATGGCCCAACCTATCTCACTAATTAAAAGCTCAGAATTGCAATTCAAGACCAGGTTTGCCGTTTGAATTGGCATGCAAGCAATGATAATCAGCAAAAGCTTGAGGCAGAAAAAGAACTATTAAAGATTTGACTCAATGTCTTTGCTGCTTCTCAGGACAGGAGCAGATTTATTGCTAGTGGCATTCCTGGTTCATTAAAAATCAAGGTATTTTGGATATGGCATTTTAATTTTGATACAGAAAATGAATCCGCAGCTATTTCTGAATATGAGTTCTCTTATTAACATTTCTATTATTATTATATTTGTTTGTGAACATATCTCTTCAGTTAATCATGTTCATTATCTATATGCTAGAGCACAACACAACAGATAGACAGAGGAATATCAGCTTATCATAAGTGAAATGAAGTAGACAGTTTGGTATTTCTTCAACCAGGCAGATATTTGATTGAAGCATGGTATGTTAGTGAATAAAAGAGGTCTCCAGTCATATGCTCACAAAAAGGTGGCTATGTGGCAAAAATTGGCCTTAATCCAAACTGCAAGAGATCTGCTATAAAAATGATAAATGCAGAAATAAATTGATGTGATAGATGTAGAGACAGATTGAACTGATGGATGCAGAATATTATTATAGCTTGCTGCCATCAGCAAATGATCAGAATGGATTTGTGATAGTCACATGCAACAGAATTGTTGAAAATCACTTTTGTTTACAAGGCACAAAAATCTGATACATAGTAGCATTCACTTCTACAAGCAACAGTGCAATGGCATCTACTTCTATACCACACAATGTCCTGTTCCAAGCTACTGTATTAGAAAATTTGCAAGAAGTTGTTGATTATATTGAGTCGCACCTCATTGCAGCACTTTCTATATTTGGCAATCTTGTGCCAAGTCTTGAAATAGAAGAGGCATGGATTATCTAGCATCTAGACAAGGAGTTAGTAAGATAACTTCAAAATATGTAAATATATTATGATCTGAATGTGGGCCATAGAACTTTGTATTGTCATATCTGGGGGCTGCATCACTGAATAATGTGGTCTGCAATGTCCCAGACATTATCAAAAGCATGAGCCAATTTTTCCCTCTCTAAAATCAGCAAACCTTGCTCACAGAGATCCTGGAATATGGCTGTTAAAGTTTAATCAGGAATCTGTATAGCTGTGATTAGTAGAACTACATTGGCTAAGGTAGAATCACATTGGCTGAGAGGATGTTCAGGTTTTAAGCAATGAAATACTGGAGTATTGCCTTCTCGTACATCAGCAAAGCTTCCACTCTCTTGAAAGCTTCTTGGCATGCAACTACTGGCTATCTATAACATTGCCATCTGCAGATAGATTGATATCCATCCTATCACCAGACAATTTGCTCTGTGTATTTGCAGGTAGCAGATCTGCCAGAGGCCACCAGCAGATGCTTCTAGCTCTAGATAAGTAGCAGTTATTAGATAGGACAGAACATGTCCCAACAGCCAATGATATGATCTGCTTGTTTGCTAGCAGCAAGTCTGTTGCTGCCTCTATTGTCAGTTTCATTGCCAGGTCTGTAGATCCTGCTCAGATGGGCCAATTGACAAGCATCAAGTCCCATACCAATAGTATTGATGATAAGCAGCCTGATTTTCAAGATTGCCTCTCCATGGCCCATCTTACCACTCTCTTCAATATCAACTCTTCTCAATAGCCATCCTTGATGCATATTGAACTCTCAACCCCACAATATCCATTCCATCATCTCTACAATCAGAGTAAACTTGGACTGGTGTATGGCTCTACAATAGAACACTCTCGCATTGTGGTTCAATCAGCATCTCAACTTCCTTCCACCTCAGCAGCTCATATCTATTAGACATTCATGGAGCTGGAGGAAACTGATGACAACCAGGTGGATATCTCTAATCTATCCATTAGTGACCCTGACTTAGAATGTATCCCTCCTTTGTTCATTGTGGTAGATAATGAAATGGAAGACAAATCTTTGTTGCCTTTGTTCATTTCTGTGAAAAAGGAGATGGAAGACAAATTCTTGCTGCCTTTGTTCATTCCTGTGAAAAAGGAGACAGAAGACAATGATTTGCCCCCTTTGTTTATTCCTGCAAAAGAGGAGATAGACAACAATTTCTTGCCAATTCTATTCATTGTTGGTTAAGAAGCAGAAAGACTAACAGCAATTGAGACCATGGCAGCTGATGACAGCAGATAAACAGAAGTCTAGAGGAGTGGACATATGACAACTGAGGACAAAGAAAACCTTCTGCTGCTATTTTTTATGATGGCAGAAAAGACAGATAGAGGCATAGCAGCCAATGACAAAGAAAATCTTCTACTGCTTTTTGATATAATAGCTCTTCAATCCCAGTCTTCCCCTTTTCAACAATCTTCTTCTCCAATCCTACCTACTGATAATAATGTCCAGGAGTGGGAGGAATATGAGACACATATGACTCAACACAAGGATAAGAGAAGAATTAACAAATTGTATCAACATGAGTTATAATTTGGCAGTGGTAATCATAGTTCATTTATTTCAACAGAACAAGAATTTTACACTAGAGCAAAACATGGTCAATGTAGGCCTATTGGCCCTTTCAATCAAGCTGATTGTACTAATGATATGTCTGTTGATATGTCAGAGTCACTCTCACCATCTTCATCGTCATGCCTAATAGCAAACTATAAAGACATCATACTTACCAGACTTTAGGAGCCATATACACTGGAAAACTTTGCATTTTTGACAGCAGACTATCTGCTTGATGAGGATTTGTTCTATTCACATGCATTACATAGATCTAATGAAGAGGAGGAATACACATCGAATAAGTAATTTAATCATTAGTTACTATAATTATTAGCTTTTCCATTAGTTATTTTTCATTAAAATTAACCATCCCATTGTGCTGGTGATGAGTCTATTATAAATCTGTTGAATCTGTTATGCCACTCTCATGGATAGGAGATGGGACATCAGCAAAAAACAACACACTATTCAACAGTTACACAAGGGGGACTCAAACCCTCCAGTTGTGCACTAGAAGAAATATAAACTGACAATATTCTGCTAGACCACGGGACGTTGTGTGGATTATACATAAGTATTGCTCTAGTATTATGTACTAGGCTACAGCACTTTACTACAGACATTTTAATTGGTTTGAATAGGATACAGATTTACTGGACTTGTTTCCCTCTCTTTTAACTCAGTATTGGCTCTACTAAAATATTTGTCATTTTTACACAGAACCTAACATCTGCTGCTATCTGCTTATGGACAGAACACAGGTCTATCAGACTTGTTTCTCCTCTTTCAACCCAGCACCGTTCCTACTAAAATATTTGTCATTTTTATACAGGAAGAGGATATCAGCTAGCTCACATGCATGCCAGCAGACAGTGGACACTCACACACTCCTTTCCACCCTTTCTTCTTTTTCTCCTCAGTGCCATTCTCTCCATTCTTCACACTACCTCATATGTCATCTCTATCTGCCACATGCACTCTGCTTCCCTTCTCCTACCTAACCTAATGTCTGATATCTGCTATGTCTGCTCACATACTAGCAGATACCCATACTCCTCCCCTTCATCCTTCCCCCTCTTTCTCTCCACTCTCATACCTCTTCTGCCACTCCCCAATGTCCATGCACCCCCTTTCCTTCTCTTCTGCCCTGATGCTAGGTGATGCCAGACAATGCCAGATAATGCTGGAGGTTGCTGACAGATTCGTGTAAATGCCAACAAATACCAGTAGATATCTGGCAGATGTTGACAGATGTACAATGGGTCCCAATAGATGCTGATAGATGCTAGTGGGTCCTGATGGCTGTCAACAAACTCTGACAAATGCCAGCTGATGACAGATAATGCCAACACCTCTTTAAAGCTACAAAAACTCTTTTAGAAGGTATGCCACCTCCTTTCCACCTCAAAAATATCCATATAGAAACCTGCAGAGACATAAGTAGGCAGCTATTCATTGTGTTATCCAACTTTTGATTCTATTTGCTAGTAATAGACTTGTAGTGCAATGATTAAATTGTTAGTGCATTTCATTGCTGGAGGCTTTCTCAAGGCCAGGGGTTCAATTTCCCCCCACAGGCATAGTGCTAAGAGAATGAGTTACCTTTTTTTTGGTCCAACCAGCCCCGATGAACCTGCATAAGCCTCTGTAGATGTCTACTGGTACCTTGTGCAGGCCTGTATGAGCCTGCATAAGTTTGAATGAGTCAATATAGGTCTGCATGGATGTCTGCTGGTGGCTTGCATAGGCCTGTGTAGATCTGCAAGGTCTTTTTATGGATGTATGCTGGCATTAGAGGTGGAAAAAGGAGGGAAGAGGAGGCATACAGCCTCAAATTATTGCAGAAAAAAAGAAAAAGAGGAGGGAAGTGGAAAACCTTGAGAAAGGTTTACTCATGCCATGACGTCCATCAATAGAAGTTTTCACTTGTGGGCTGATGCCCACTAGCAGCTGCTAACATATATTGATATCCACTAGTATCTGCTAGCATCTACCGGGCCTGCATGTGCATATGTGTGCCCATCTTTTATTGATCCACTAGACCATGTCATACAGCATATTGTGACACATTTGTGGTGCTGTATTCTATAGTACTGTGGGGACTGCTCTACTACAGTGTATCAGATTCTATTGGACATGTATAGTACAGCACAAAGCAAGCTCCCATATAACATATAACACATACTGTTGTGATGTCTCTATATGTTTGAAGATTCTGAATCTAGCATTCTGGAAGGGTTAAAAGATATTTCTTCTTCTAGTTCTGTGAGTGGTATACCCTCCAGACACCATAGTATCAGCTTCAAGATGTCTCACATTGCTGGTCAGACTGCTTCTCTTCAATTTGGTATTGATAGATCATCCACAAATTGGAGTGCTACCTTTAAGCTGTCTCGTTCTGCTAGGCTACCAAAGGGGAAAGGTAAAAATAAAGAAGCGATATGATTACTGGCACATGGACCACATATAGTTCCTCCAGTTTTCTGTGCTTGTTGGTAGAATTTTGATTTTGTTGTTTGCTGCATTCTGATCTCTTTGTTTTTTTTACTTTGCTGAACTACATCATACTATTTTTGTGTACATCACCCTATTTGACTACAAAATCTGGTGTGATGTAATGAATTGACATTATTTACAATATGCCAGTGGTCTTATGTAAGAGTGTTATAGATGGATAAAACTAACTCAGTATGACCTTTATATTCATTGATATTATAGCATGTATTTACTGTTTGATGGTTTTACTTGCTGAAGATTGTGTCATCTGTTGTGTATGACTAATCCTTATTGTTCAAATTTGTCCATAGTTAATCCGCTGTCAATCTAAATATGGG
>QFEW01005397.1:0-10658 GCA_003316525.1 Termitomyces eurrhizus | reverse complement strand
ATTTTCCAATAGACCCTATTAAGTGTGAAGGTATTATTAGAAGGTATTATTAGGAGTATTTGTTAGGAGGAGGTAGAGAATCGAAAGGGACACTACGAGACACAAGCCCTGACAGGTATGCAGGAATAGCCGGAGGGAAAGGGTACAATAAACGACGAGAAGGGAATAAACCTCGAGAAGGAGCATCGGCCAAGTTTTGTTCAGAAGGGATCCATTTGACCGTTACCCATATTGAATGAGTCTGGAAGTTTGAAACAACATGGCGTAAAATAAAGTTTGAAGCAGAGTTCCTCAAATGGCCTGCAGCCAAAGCACCAACGCATCCCGAGTTATCTGACTTAAGAATGATATGACAATCCTTGTAGCCGGCTGAAATGAATGTGCGGACTGCCAAGTCAATAGCAACCATCTCCACCCAACCAATGTCTCTTTCAGAATTTTTCCATCCTGGTAATAGCTCCCAGGCCAGCCATTTCCCGTTCAAGACAAATCTGATTCCCCATGAGGTTGATGCATCAACATGAACTGTCAATTCTAGTGGTTCAGGAGGGCATACAATGTGCAAAGAACAATTGGACAAAGAGAGACGTTCATGCCACCAATTGATATTTTCCATCACAGCAGGGGTAATCCTGTGTTTGTTCCAGGGACGTGCATCTGCAGGAAAACCTGATTGGAAATGATACAAAGCAGGGAGATGAGAGCGACCCTCCGGAACAACCAACGTAACATGATTGAGAGTGCCAATCAGTGATTCAACCTCTTGTACCGATATGAAGTCACCCAACTTCCAGGGAGAAAGCTTGGTCAAGTACTTGTTGCATTTAGAATCCGGTAGAGACACTATTTTATCTGCCAAAGACCACTCAAAACTGATATATGTGAATTTCTCAGCAAATGGTAAGAATTTTTTGGGAGCCCACAGCCACCCTAAGTTCACTGCAATATCCCAAATCAACTCCTCGGAATAGTTATAAAATAGTGTGGAATCCTCTCGATGATGTGGATATCGGAAAAAAATGAAGTCGTCCACCCATTTTAGAACAGCTTCTACCCCTTTCGCCCTGTATATGTGAACCATAGCATCTGCCACCCAGCTGAAAATACCAGGGGCAGGAGAAATACCAAAATTCAGTCTATGGTCGAAGACTACTTTATTGTCGATTGAAAGCGCCGTGAATAAACGGTCCTCTGGGCAGGTAGGTATAATTCGAAATGCTGATTTGACATTGAAAACTGCAACCTGCGTATGAAGAGGAGCATCTGCCACAAGGAGCCAACAGGCAGAAAAGGAGCCCCATTCACACTGGAAACGCTGAGCATCGATGACAGAGTTGATAGATTGAATAGACGGATTGTTTCAAGGATAAGAATGATCTACAGTGATGCGCAATTTGCCTCTGGAACTCTCGATAACGTTAAGCGGAGCTGTGCGATAGTGACTGAATAAGCTATGAATGAGAGAGGGGGGATATCCTGGAGAAACACAGCCCAATGAACACTCCTTTGCATATTTATCTATAACGAATTTATGATGTTCGGAAGAATGATAGTGATTAGAGGGAGAAAAGGTCTCGCTTAAGGTAAATGCTTCCAAGCCTAATGAAAAACCAAATTGTAAACCGTGAAGAACATGGGAAAATTGATCAGCTGCTCCAATCTCGTTAAGCACCTTCACCCAATTAGGAACATTTAGGGGTGTGGTGACAGGAAAATATTGGTCAAGCAGCGCAGTTCTGCGCGTTGTGCTGTCCATCCCCACAGAGGGAGCAAGCATGCCTATGCGTGCAGTTAGAGGTAAAACAGGCCTGGGGTCCATTGAAAGCATAACAGAAGGACACTCCATTGGCATCAGACCATTGACCATTGACATGTCGGAGAATCTTGCCCTGCCACAGACCATACACTTGATTGGTTTTCCCCTTGTGTCACGGGAATGACTATCAAAGGGGGTGCAGCAGAAGCCTTGACCATGGCGTGAGAAGGAACCTGGGGCACGACCTGACGGCACTTCCGTGGACATGCGGGAAGAGTCTGAAGAGGAGCGAAAGGACTGTCCATCCCGTGAAGAAGAAGCCGAACTAGGAGTTGAAACACCATCACCAAACAAAAGGTCAGACAGTTGATTTAAGGAATGACGAATGTTGTCTGTCATGTAGTCCTGTAATTTTTTCTCAAACACAAGCTTGTGCCAATCATGCACACAACAGGAGCCTCCGCTTTGAAGATAAGCATGACGAATATAAATGTCATAAGCCAAGTATACTGGAAAGTTATCACCAAAATTATGTCTGTGTTGAATACAATCATAGTGTTGCTTGAAAGAATCGGCAATGGCCTGAGCAGTCGGACCACCAATGATGCCCTCCGGACCTGCCTTAAGGCAGTGGCAAATGACCCAAACTAAGGTCCGGGAAGCTTGCATAAATTCGTAGGCAGTCAAAAACCATTCCTTGCTCAAGTCAAACCTTGCAGAAGAAACCTGCAGTTCACCTGATGTGGACAGGGAGAAAGCGGAATCACTGTGCCGGTTGGATGAAGTCAACGTGTGATGACACTGTAGTACTTGGTGGCAAGTATTACTGTAGTTCTGGGGCTTATTGGTAACTCAGAAAGTTCCCTCTAATCCACACTGCTGCTTGCTGATTGCTTGAGGTAATGAGGTGCTTCACAGAATATTAAATACTCTGATGGGCAGTAGAAGGTTCTCAGTCAACTCCAGCCTAAGCAGTTCACTCCCTGAGAACTGCCGAGCCTTTGTTTTCCAATAGACTTCCAAGAAGAGGTTCAATAAACTCTAGCCTAGGTGATTCACTCCCTGGGAACCACTGAGCCTTTGCCTATCAAATGCCTGGTTATTCTCTACTCTACTTGGACTATTTATACTAATTTTCCGGTGCACAGACCACCAGTTCACATGACTTTTTGCTCTTGACCTCCCAGCATTCCTGATCTAATTTGTTGTTCCATTTTCCATTCTGGTGATGCATGTTTCAGTGCCACCATTCCATTCATCTCTTCCTTCCTCCATTCAATGCATGTTTCAGTGCCACCATTCCATTCATCCCTCCCTTCCTCCATTCAATGCATGTGCCACCATTCTATTCATCTCTTTTGACATCCCTCCATGCTTCTTTCCCTTTCCCCTTTCAGTCATATCAAATTGGGCATTGTCAGATTGGATCTTGATCTAGATCATCACAATTTGATCCCCTTTTGTCACCTCTGCCAGCTCCCATGCTTCCCCTCCCCATAACAGTGGTTGGACTATTGTTGAGCTGATAGCTTGAGCTGGTCTCTGCCCTTTGTTCTGTACTGTCTGTGTATTTATTGGGGTGTTTTTGGAGATATAATTTGTTGAGACTGCTACCAGGAGGCTTACAGTTTTCAGCCCATAATTAAATGTTTATTTTGACTTCTGGTGAATGTTGTGTCCCTGACTGCTGGTACAGCATCGTATCAACACACCGCATTAGTAAGGAGGTCAAGAGGAACGTATACCGGCCAATCCAAATTGAAAACACGTTGAATGTGCAAAGGGATAGGCATGACATTAGAGTCAAGCTCAGCAGCCGAACTAGGCGGGAATCCCAACAGAGGGCGTGAACCAGTAGATGTGGCTGTAGTAATGGCTGAAAAGGCCGGTGCAGAAATGGGGCATAACATCATGTACACCGGGCATGCCGGGCCCAGGATTTGTAGAAGAAGCGGACGTAAAGCCGACCAAGGCACTTCCAGGCTGAACTGCCTGAAATGAGGAAGGTGGATGCCCTGCACTGGAAGGAGGTGGAGCTTGTGTAACATGAGAACTGTAAGTCGTCAAAAGCTCTATAAGTTCAGCATTGGAGAGCGTAATAGTGTCCTGAGGAAGGGATGAAGAGGAAGGAGGGAAAGGAGCATGTGTCACTGAATTCAAAGGGAGAAGCGCTCCAGGCATGGACAATAAAGGTAGCGCAGGAGGTAAAGGAGCAGCAGAAGGAGCCTGTATGACATCAGCGGAAGAATAAGGGAAGGATGAAACATCCCGGGCAGAAGAAGTAGAAAAGGATGGAACATCTTGTGTCGAGGAACTCCGGGGAATGCTAGTCTGAATGGGAGGTTGCATGGGACTTGGCAGCAGGTGAACCGAAGCCAGGGGAGGGTAGGTCACAAGGGAAGGTTGCGCAGAAGGATGCTGAGGGACAGCTGAGGGGCAGGAAGGAGTGTGAGGCAGAGTGACTGGAGCGAGCAAAATAGGCAAAGCTCAACCAGGAGAGAGCGACGTCGTTTGAATAGGCTGAAAGGTCTCCGGAGGCAAAGTTGAAGAAGGGTGTAAAGTCCGTGGAACCAGCAAGGTGGTCCGAGGAGCAGTGACATGGTGACTCTGATCCGGGACGGTTTCCGGACGAACAGTTGCTGCCGAACCACAAGTATATGCATCAGAATGCATGGGTACAGCGTTCTCGCGAACTGAGTCGTCCCCCGAAACCGTCTCGTCAACGTCTTCCACCGAAGGAAGCGTGCTACTGGAGGTCGCTTTAGTCACTCGTCGCACAGCGCGACTGTCAGGGACATCCTCACCCAAGACGGCAGAGGGAGGGAACCAAGATCTAGTACATGGTCGACTGCTCCTGCCCATAGCGGACACGGCAGCCACTGAGGTAGGGGAAGCCATAGAGGAAACACGAAGTCAGGCTGATTCCAAAACTCTACAAATACGGAGAAGATGGAAGTTTCAATACAAGATGTTCGAAGGAAGTGTGACTGTGACACTCATCCCAAAACGTGTTTTGCATTCCTACCGTTCCTCCTCCCTGCAAACTTACAATTCTAACCCCCCCCAAGCAAACAACTACATGCTCAGGACGAGTTACAAGACGACCACATTTGAAAGATTACGTCAACTCAATCCTAAAGAGGGGGTAATGTCAAGAAATTTACGAAGTACATTCCGATTTCCGATTAAACCCAATTTTGTCGACTGCTCCTTTATTTAATTACTCTCTCCTTTTTCTCCTTTTCTCTCCTTTCTTTTCTGACATCATACTTCATCATTCACAATTTTCACAGACTTAGACATGATCCAGTTTCCCTATTCTTTCTCCTTTATTTATCCACTATAAAAGCTCTGTAATTGTTAGAAAAACTTTAGGCAATCAACACAGTTGTATCGTCTCGCTCTCAGTCACTCTAAGCCTTCTCTTGAAACCTAGAACTCAAATCTGCTCATATTATCTCGAAAATTTTCTCTGCTCTGACCACTAATTACCGCTGAACTTTGTGAAATCAGACCCAGCAAATTGGCAGTGGAAGAGGCCGTTGAGCTCCTCATAACTTGACAGTATGGCATCTGGAGGCTGTCGGGCTACATCATTTGTGTAGACTGATCACGCATCAGCAGACAGAACTGTCACCACTCCTTGCCCTTATCCGAGGTTAGTTGATGATACGTTTGTGTACTTGGCGTTGTGACCTCGAGATGAGGTTGACATGTTATAAGTCCAGAATTCTGCTCTGTCCAGATGACGCTATCATATGTCAGGCTGGAGTTTAAAAACATGATATTTTTTGATGATACTGACGAGTGAAACCATTGGTAGGACGTCAGAATTAACGATGCACATGTCTGTTCATTTCAGATAACGAGTTCCACAAACGATGTGGTTGAAACAATTATCGAAGTTGAGTTTCACGATTGCATTCTCCAGGTTAACCTCTCGTGCCTTCCCCTTGCCCTTGCTAGTAGTCACGGTGGAGGGAAATGACTTGTTCCGAGGACAAGGTGCTGATACGACCTGAAGTCTTGAGTGGGATCGGATCTGCCATCTTTGCTAACAGCGTACATCTACTGGTGCATTAAACATAAGCCTTCTAATGAACAGGCAGTCTGAGATGATCTCCAAGTGCTGTGAAAGATGAGAGATCGACTGGATCTCAACTTGATTTTTTGGCAGATGAAACAAGAATTGAAACGATTGAATATGATTACAAACAGCGGTGATACAATTCATACATGCATATTGTGTTAGACGAGTACGAAATGCAGGTCTAACATTTCAGTTACAAAAGTCCTTGAGAAACTCAAAGTTTCAGCCTCGACCACAAGGACGGTGAGGCTCAAGACTCACATGTAGATATCGTAAATGTTCTTGGTCATCTCCCCTAGCTTCCGGATTCTCCGATTTCCTGATCTTTTGAATTATCTCCCGTATTATCACAGATTCATGTTCGGAAGAATAAACTGCGGGTTTGTCTGAAAGTAGCAAGTCTTGGTACGTGCCGTTTTGATTTGGTCGGATCACTCTGAAAGTCGAAGAACATGCTCCGGCACACCAGATATCGTACGCAGTGTATTTGTCGGCCGGCTTGCTGTCTGGAAGAGGGTTGCGCCATTGTGGACTCAATATAGAGATACCTGATTCGGGAGAACCCAGAGCCATAACCATCCTTATGAAAGGAATGGGAGGCTGTTTGTCCGGAGGGTTGAAAACCCCTAGTTTAAACGGTCCATATTCGGTTCAAACAGGTTTCCTACGACTTTTGTGGTGTACTCAAAGGCGTTTCGAACTTAGCAAAGGATCACAGACACGTTGTCTGGGCCAACGGGTTTCAGACGAACGGGATGACCACATCCACTCCAGGTTGGTTTTCACGGCATAGTATTGCAGCACCACGTGCAATGAATCCGTAGCATGGCAGAGGCGTGCTCGATCCTGATGAAGTGGTTGAAATGCACTTGTGAATGCTCAAAGCAACGTTGAAGCGAGACGTCTTCGTCGGATTTATGTAGGAACATCGGGCGCCCTTGAAGAATCTCCGAAAGGTGAGATGCACCAACATAGGGTCCTCCTTGGCCTTCAGTGACTTTAGTGCTTGGACCGCCCGACCGCAGCAAAGCGTTCAGAAAGCTGGTTAACTTCATGTTTAGGCCGTCCTCGACGATTGCATCACGTGCCAGTATGAACAGCAGGAGTACCATCTCACCGCGATCGCCCTTGGCAAGAGTGGCACTTGCGAGGACTTTTTTTAGAAGACCGGCTGGATCAAGGTCAAAATTTTGGACGATGTAACGGGCACCCTCCGCCAAAATAGGTTCCGAGGCTGCGATGGTGATGGCCATTTCGTTGTCATTTTTTATCGCAAGGCAAAGGCACGTGTGATGCTCTACCTGGTTGACTTCCAGCGTTCGTGATGCTAACGTCGTGCGATTAAAGCATAAGGAAATCCGGGCGGACAAGATTGCTTTAAAAGTAAGATAAATATCCTCTCAAAACATAGAAATGACGGGGAGGAACCTACCGATCTCATGTGAGATGCCTAGAAAGAGGGATTGAGTCTTTTCGTTGACTTCAAGGCCACCCAGAAGCTTCATGGCGGCAAATCGCGCCATGCTATTTCTTTCGCTCGCCCCTCCTTCATTATAGCGTGTTCCAAACCTGTGCATCACGTCAATAATTGTCAAAAGAGGGGATGACTCTTGACATACAGTGGTTGGCCAAACTGGCACATCCATTGGATAGAAACCATATTTTGAAGATAATGTACGTCCTTGCTCACTTTTCTGAATACTAGTTGGTCGAAACCGATGTCTGTAAAAGGAGGCAAAAGTTTGAATCTTGTGACGCGTAGAGAAGGATCCCTGTATGAATGCGGGGCATAATTATGCATCTCGCTGGCCGTAGAAAGAAACACCGAAACTAGAGCTTTGACGCGGTTGATGCAATGTAACGCCCTTAGAATGCAATGGAAGACATTTTCTCCTTTCACATCAGTTAGCGGTTCGAACAGCCCACGAACTTCGTCAAATGCAAAGACAACAGCTTCGTATCCCATATCTTTAGCGCAGGAGGTCAACTCTTCAGCTTTGGTCTTAAGAAGATGTTCCTGCATCATTCAGTGAGCAGATAGCGATGGATATGACGAATCGATCTCAATTTTTTGACTTTCGGCCAAGCCCAAGATTTTGTTATAGAACTCGACGCGGTAACTGCCTTGCGATTCATAGGATGAACCAGCGGTCATAAGAATCTAAACTTTGCTGCTGTCGAACTGTTCAGGTGTGAGGAATCGTGCTCGGGAATTTTGCGTATTTCATTGTCGATGTTTTCGAGAATTTCTTTGGTGCATGTGAAGACTGCTGACAAGAACAAAAGACATCTCGACATCATCAGGTTGGACGTGCCTTTTATAGACAAGTAAGATCGAACTTCTTTGTCACATGGGGGAAACCCTAAAAACCGACAACCATGGTGAACAACATAGATCAAGAAGAAAAGATACGACTCTTGCCTGTATGGGGAGGTCAGAGATTGAGAGGAATCACAACCAATTTTTTGGCCAGTTCATCAATCATGCGAGATTTTCCGGTTCCCGACGACTGGACAATAGGGATGGCTTGTGCATAGAAGGTTTCGATTTCGGAATGTGTAGATGATTGAATACTTTTTTCCAAGGCCTCAAATGCTAAGCCTTTATATTCAACACCCCAAGAACGTTCCGTTGCTTGGACGATCTCAGAGGAGATTTGTTACCTTGGCTAAGATACGTACTTTCGATACCATCAAGTAAGTTATTCAAATGTTTATTTCCGCGTGGAAGCGCAGAATCCTGGGACTCAGGCGACAAAAAAGTTGTCTATGCTGGCTCACGATAGGAACGAGTGGGTATGCAGTGTGTTAAGTGTGGTGAGTAAGATGGGGAATGGTGAGCTCGAAGTTCTTTGAGTACGATGCTATCTTGCGCCTTTCATGTATTTCGCGTGTTTGCGGGCAAATAAAGTCTATTTGGTCGCCCTTGCTCTCTCGCACGGGTCCCGAAAGGGAAAGCCGCACTCAAGCCGGCACGGGCGAAGTTTTCTGCGAAATAGTGCTATGTAATAAAGGCATAATCAGAGAGAGGGGTAAGTGGATATGAGGGGTGGGAAAAAACAATAGCCGAGTCCAATGGACTGACGAGCTCTGTGTAAGTAGGGAAAGGAAGCAGGACGTATGTAAGTACAGACAAACCTGACGAGCTCTGTGTAAGTAGGGAAAGGAAGCAGGACGAGGTGAAGTAAGGCGTAAGTGGAACTATAAGTAGAAGAGAAAACAATGAAGGCTATTGTCGATAGTGCGACAAAGCGATGTGATTTGGTGGGACGCGACGCGTCAAAGGGTTGATCGAGGGTCGTGTCGCTTACATAGACCTCGATCAAAGGTTTTGATCGATTCAACTGAAACATGAGCGGTGTGGATAAAGGAATTTGGAAGTCCGAAAACAAACAAATAACGACACGGATCATGTGACGGGCGGGACACCCCGCATCTAGAGACTGGCGGAGAATCCCGAATGCACCACTAACTTTTGGGGTGCTCGGGCTGGGTCTTATTGGATTACAGAGAAATTGTATCTTATCTTGTATTTTTTTATTGTTCATGCTGGATTTTATGAATTTTCATCAGCCTGGTCTTCCTTTCAAAGCGCAAAGCATCAAAGAGGTGCATTTCACAGTAATCTGTGCAGAAAGATTTTGCGTGTTATGACCATATAGATTGACGAGGGTACGTTCATGATAGCCCCTTTGTCCCCCACAGCGCTGGCACCAATGTATTGACTGACAATGCTAAGAAGAGTTTCTTTATCGGCATCAGGAGGGGGCACGTCAATCTCGGTGAAGCGCGAACGGATGTTAAGAGGAAGATCTTTCTTCCCAACATCAGTCGCTGGGTTCATACAGGCAAAAAGCCGGAAGTCAGGGTGGCGAGGGACTGGTTCCAGAGAACCTCGTTCAGTCAGGGTGATAATAGACAGGACACAAGGTTTTCCATAAAAGCAAGCAGCACTTGTTGGAATCGAACCAACGACCTCTTGGGTATGCACCCCTTATGATGCTCTAACCACTGAGCTAAAGCGCCTTACTTACTTTTAGATCAAGTAGCCTAAGCAATTCACTCCCTGGGAACGCCGAGCTACTCAATCCAAGGTTCAATCATACTGGCGCACCAGAGGGGCAACATATCACCCCATCTCAACTTTGAGAATGTTGACCTCCTGGTCAACCTTGTGTGTCCATTTTTGTTTTTGCTTAGTCAGCTGACCATAGAAGATCAACTTCCCTCACGGTGGGCTCCAGATAATAGACAGGACACAAGGTTTTCCATAAAAGCAAGCAGCACTTGTTGGAATCGAACCAACGACCTCTTGGGTATGCACCCCTTATGATGCTCTAACCACTGAGCTAAAGCGCCTTACTTACTTTTAGATCAAGTAGCCTAAGCAATTCACTCCCTGGGAACGCCGAGCTACTCAATCCAAGGTTCAATCATACTGGCGCACCAGAGGGGCAACATATCAGTGATGGACGCAGTAAGTCCATGCAGGAGATACACTCCAGAGTCTCTGGACTAGCAAGGTTCATCGCGTCAAGCAACACCATGAATGAAGATCATAAATCTGTGGTTCGTACATGAATTGTGATCGTACCAGTCGCCATTTCTCAATGCCTTGACTAAGGGACCTTCGACGAACCCAAATGCAAACTTCCCCTTGCCCTGGACATGTTGAACCTCGAACTGCTCAACGTCTTGAACAAATGTGACCCAGCTCTTCGCTGACACTTTAAGTTCACTTTGTTCCAACTTCCGCCATTTGCGCGGCCCTTCTTTCTCCAATCCGTCCCTATAAATGGCAGATTAATTAAT
>QFEW01005387.1:0-34333 GCA_003316525.1 Termitomyces eurrhizus | reverse complement strand
CCTCGCGACACGGAGGCACTTGCGAAGCCTGAGATTGATTCACATATGCACTCGCAATTCTAGCAGGGCGATCCTCCTTGGAAGGCTTATTCAGGGAAGGCAAGTACTGCTTCACAAGTGCTGCAGGTGTGCCTACAGCCTCGGCGCGTGAAGGTTGGAGCGCACCGCGGATCACGCAATCCTCATCGCCTGACCTTGCTCGTTTCTCCCGTTCCTTTGCGTCGGCTTCTAGGGCAGCACGCCGAAGGACATGCATCAATGCCGCAGGCCATAAAAGGTCCCGAAATCGCTTGATGAGGCTTTGAGAGTAGGCCCACTCAAAGTACATCTCGCAAAATTTAGCAAGATTCGGAAGGTTCATCTCCCCCCTTGTCGAGTGGTACCACCACCACTATTGACCGGATTTACATAAAGCTCGAGTATTTTGAGATCTGGGAAAGTTTCCGGAATTTTATGTTTTGATCTTGGGATGGATGTATGGGAATTCGAGGCAAGTACGGCGTTCATCTCTTCCCTCCACTGTGCAAGGAATGGCAATATGTGCTGCCCTTTTCCCTTGTATTCCCTTAAAAGGGAATCCCCAAAGCCACACTTGGCCAAAACAAAGCAGTGCGCGGGACCAAAACCAGGGACACCCTGTATCTTTCGGTTAGTAATAATTAGATGTTCAGACGAACCGCACACCTCGTGATAATCTCCGCCTTGCAGAAGCACATACAAGATGAGTCCACCTCTTGACAAGTCGCAGTCGCGAATCCTATCGGCCGAGTAGACTGTAACTTGGGGTCTCGTGTTCGAACCAATATCACGTTGCGCGACAGCATCAGACATATCGCCCGACAGAGTACCACTCCAACTTCACAAATGATGAGAACAGGGCAGATGTTATAACGGAAGTTATTCACTTCTTGATAAATCGTATGTCCGCCGAATACGTCATCAGTCAAAATAGCGTCGATGTAACCCTTGCTATTGAGATAGGCCAACTCAGCCTCAGCTTCTCCCAAGGCCTGTAAGGGTTTTAAGTCGTATGATAGGGACAAACATCGTTGGTTATACCACTCGGAATTCCATGCCAAAAGCCTCGATAATTTCCTTAAAAGCTTGACTCGAGGGAGGGATGCGAACCGGATTTCCCCGTCTTGCTGCCACACTTGGTAGAATATATTACAATGTGAATCTCCAACAAAAAAATGGGCATACTTTGACCTTCGGATGCTGTCTTCCATCAAAAATGAAGAGAGGAATAAGAGGAAGTTCAGCTGGATATACGCTAATGAGGATAGATCAGGTTCTAAGCCAAGAATAAATTCACCCAGACGGCTAAGGCGGAAGAACAACATCTGAAGTTGTGGATTTTCGCCCTCCTTGCTCGAGTACGAGTGCCTCAACCAAATACTGAGGTTGATGCCAATTCAGTAAACCCGCCTAGCATGATTCCCAGCAAAAATTGCTTGGAAACAAGAGAGATCCTAACCTGGAAGACGAGTTATCCTCAAAACCATCTTTGATAGCAAGGTGTGCAAAAGATCGCTGCTGTCCCGCATCCTTCATACACTTTGAGAAATGAGCGACCAACTTTGATCACACCAAAGAAAAACAACGGATTACCTCCCAAAGACCTGGGATTCCCATATCGGCGAGTTTTAGGTTATAATTATCAAATGGCCTGAGTATAGCAGAAGAGGTACCTATACTTGGAAGGGTAATGTTCTCATTAATTAACTTGTCCACTCTCAAACTTCGCGCCGACAGAAATATATCGCGAGGCGTCACACCATGTGATCGCATACTCCGTCACACTAATTATCCATTCTCAACTCGCTCGCCTGACCAGAATGCCCGCTTTTCTACCACTCAGCGCCAAAAGGAAGGCAGATCACGAAGAAGACTCCTCTAGGAAGCGACCTGCGTCTGATGCTACTGTTTCATCGAAAGCTGAGGAGTATTGGATGGTTCAATGGCTAGTACCTCATCAACGTCATTTAATCTATGATTTTTCACGCCGCAGATAGGAGGAATCCTCAAACCAAGAAACACAAAACATGGGACGGAGATGCCGTATTAGTCGCGAATAATAGTAAAGCTACACTCTTTGACATAGACGGGAAAACGTACGCCCTTGATGGTACCTCTGACCTGACCTGACCTTCTCGTTTCGTTTCGCTTCAAAAAGACTTGGTGTTGGAAAGGTGACATTTCCGCTCGAAGAAGGCAAAGGGTGCCTTATCGCCAACAAGGAGATTGAACTGGACCGGCCTTTAACGCAAAGCGAGTATCTCTCTGGTCGGGCTTTCGGTTCTTCTTCGATGGCGTTAGAAACCCCACCAGTCGCCCTTCATAAACATCGACTGAAATCGTTCGTTCCGCATAAGGCCATCTCGCTATCATCAAAACCTGCCTCAAACCCACCCACACGCTTGCAGCAGCCCGTCGCCCCAATAGCCGTGAGCGACAATGCGCCAGAGATCGAAGTCCAAGATACCCATTGGACAGCTAACTGGTTTGCATATTATCACTGAAAGTTACCGCTCCATTTCAAGCGTCATTTACAGGAGGAAACCTCAGCACAAGAAACATCAGACTTGGGATGGTGATGCCTATGTGTCGCTAGCACAAGGGAAGCTAATAATGATGTCAGAGGATGGGGAATTGTGCGTATCCACTCGAGCCGTTTGTTGGCATCATATGTTCATGTCACAGGAAGAATGGGATCTGTACCTTGGAAAGGAGGTGTTCTGTCCACTGGCTATCGTACAATGATTGGTGGCAGAGAAGTAGAACTCGATAGCCAGGTAGAGGCCTCCCAATTGCCTAACGTTCCCAAGGTACCCGATAGTGGCAACGCGTCCCCTGGAAAAGATGTCACTCCTGTATGTCTGGCTTTGCCCGAGGAGTTTGCAGACCAGGTCTCGAAATTCGTTACACCAGTTTCATTCTACGGTGCAACCGTTCCGAAGAAATCGAAAGAGCCGCTGTAGGTTTGAAATCTTTCAGGATTCATCTCCTCATTTACCCGGTGTCCAAGCCATGACCCTGATGCTAAAGACGCTGTTGTAATGAAGGCTCCAACCAAAGAGCATATGAAAAAATACAACAAAAAGTGAAGTTTTTATCGCCGAATTAAACACATAGAATGCTGAGTTGCATCGCTGAGTTACAGGAATTTACCTGTGGTACCTGTTGTTCTGGACCCTATTCTGTCGCGTAAAATGCGACCTCATCAGTGTGAAGGTATGTCGTATGATTACTCTCATGGATTGATTTAGGATCATCGGTTTGATAGGCGTTATGTTTATGTATGAATCCGTAATGGGTCTTCGGAAACATGAGGGTCAAGGATGCATACTGGCAGACGAAATGCAAGTCTTTATCTTTTTGCTGATGACAAGACTATGATCTTTATCAGGGGCCTTGGTAAAACTCTACAGGTCAGGATACTTGAGTTGCTTGTGCACACATATTTATTACGAGCCCACATAGACGATAGCCCTCGTTTGGACACTCCTGAGTAATGTCTCGTCTATTGATGAGTTTTGTTTCTTTACATCTTGTCATAGGACAAAACCCATATGGCTGTTCTGCCCCAGTAGTTGAGAAGGTTCTAATTGTCTGTCCCGTCTCATTGGTCGATGTTGGTATTTCGTCTTTTCTTGATCCTGTCTCCCTGCGGACTTAGCATACACAGAATTGGAAAGCTGAGTTTCACAAATGGCTGGGGAGAGACCGTGTAGGCGTGATTACCTGTGACAAGGACAAGAAGACCGCGCTGATGTTCATGAATGCGTGTGTACCTTTCTTCATTCATGAGAAATTAGCTAAATTCTGAACAAAGGAGGAACCAAAAGGTTTTAATCATTGGATATGAGCGACTTCGGACAGTTATGTACGTCGATGGCCTCTGTGACAACCACTCGAGCCGCTGTTAACTTGATCCTAGAGATGATTTGGCCATGATGGTGTAAGTTACAGCTTTTACTGTGGGATCCCTCATCTCAAACAGGACAAGGCCACCGATTGGGTTGATCATTTGTGATGAAGGCTAGAGGCTTTTCTGTTCAACCTAATCCAAAATTTACAAAAGGAAACCAATTATAGGCCACAGATTAAAGTCAGCGAGTAACAAGACTACGCAAATGTTCAAAGCCCTGCGAACTCCAAGACGAATAATACTATCTGGAACGCCAATTCAAAACGACCTTGGCGAGTTTCACGCAATGGTGTGTTCAACGCATTGTCAGCCATGATCCCAACTAACTATAATCTCAACAACAGGCCGACTTTTGTAATCCAGGTTTATTGGGTCCGTCTCTATTTTGTGATAGGATGTCGTGTTCACTTTGCTTCAGACGACTACAGCATCTTCAAAAGAGTTTACGAGATTCCAATCCTTAAAAGCAGGGCTCCAGATGCAACTTCGAAAGACATAGAACTTGGGCAAGCTAGAACGGCACAGGTTATCGATCCATACAATTTAAATCATCTCGCGCCTGATGTTGGATTCTCCAGCTGCTTACTGTCGCAAGAAGCTTCGTACTTCGACGAGATGCCACGATTCTGAAGAATGTTTTGCCTCCAAAGCGTGTGTCTCTTTCGTCACATATTTCTTGGAAGTTTTAACGCTCGCGAACTAGACGAATATGTTGTTTTTGTCACTCCGACTACTATTCAGCTATCTATCTTTATGAAGATTCTTCATCCAGACAGATTAGACGATCTAATACAAAGCTCGACTGCCGAATCTCTCGCGTTAATCAATATCTTGACCAAAGTCAGCAACAGTCCCATATTGCTTAGAGCTACTGCCGACAAGGCGAAAGCGAATTGCAAGGACACGCTGCAAAAGTCAGGTTTAGAAGAAGCATCACGACTGATACCTGAACGTGCCCAAATCGATGATGTTACCTTAAGCGGTATGACTCGTGAGATTGATAACTTTGCTCTGACAAACCTTGTTTTAGGAAAACTATGTGCCCTTGCAAAATTATTATCGGTCATTTACTCAGTATGTAAAACTCATGCTCCCATCAAGGTCATGCCTCGAATTCTTCTCAGGATACGGAAGAAAAATGTGTTCTAGTTTCGCATTACACTTCTACTCTTAATATTTTGGAAGCTTTTTGCAAGACTAGAAAGTATTCATATTTTCGTTTGGATGGGTATCAATCAATAGGCTCTCCTTGTCATTAAATACCGATGTTGACTGACCCCCGCAAGACAGACTCCAGCGGCCAAAAGACAAGAATTCGTCAATACTTTCAACAAATCGTCACGAAAGCAAAGCTGTGAGTGAATGGCCTGGTCGCGACTGCTCTAGCTCATGATAATGGGTAGTCATTTTCCTCTTGAGTTCTAAAGCTGGTATGTTATTTACATGGCGACTGTGTCTTCGGCTTATGACAACTCGTGCGTAGGGGGTATTGGGATTAATCTAATCGGTGAAGCTGATACTCAAGTCTATAACAAGAGTCCTTAGCTTCTATCATAGGCGCTTCTAGGCTGTGTCTTGTGGACTCTGATTGGAATCCTAGGTAGGCATAGAATTGTGGATACTCAAATCTGAAATACTTCCGTCTAAATAGCCACGATCTTCAATCCATGGCAAGATGTCATCGGTAATAATACTTTTCTAAATGTCGTCCTCTTCCTCACGATATGAAAAGGGATGGTCAAAAGCGACCGGTCTATATCTATAGATTCTTGACTGCGGGAACAATAGATGGTACGTTTTTACCGCAAGGAGTGACCATCTATTGAGCAGTCAAATGACTTACCAGAGAAGATATATCAACGTCAAGTTACAAAATTGGGCCTGAGTAGTAGTAAGTATATGTACAAATTACAGCTGACAGCTAAGGTCATGATTTATATGCCGTCGTGTTAGCTTTGATGGAGTCGGTGAGATCA
This sequence comes from Termitomyces eurrhizus, assembly GCA_003316525.1. Taxonomy (NCBI): domain Eukaryota; kingdom Fungi; phylum Basidiomycota; class Agaricomycetes; order Agaricales; family Lyophyllaceae; genus Termitomyces; species Termitomyces eurrhizus. Next base: position 28,426 of record QFEW01005387.1, on the reverse strand, counting down.
TCATGCTGTTATCCCTTTTCATCCTTGTGACTGCCAATTTTTAGAGTTCAGGTTCCAAAAGTGACTCGTTCACGAGGAAAGATGTCTGTTGTTGTTGAACATGTTTGGCAGATAAATGCTGATACTAGGGGTAGCTCAGAGACATTTTCAAGATAGATCCCAGTACCCCTTGCAACACACACGATCTGCTGGAGTGCCCATGCGAAGGCGGCGATATTTTAGAGCACACGCCATCCCAGAAAGAGGATGTAGATGATGGCACGGAAATCGAGCAAGGTTTTGTGAAAGCGTGTGATATTAAGCCTGGGTTCTTCGACAAAATGGATCGAGCGGTAAGTCGCGCTATTTGAACGGAAGGGGTTTACTTATCCCTGGTTAAGTACTTGGAGAAGAAGAAAGCCGGGCTTGCTGCACTGAGCGAATGGAAGCACATCAACTGCCTCAGGCCGATTACCAAAGATAATATTCAGGATGACGCCCTTCGGAAGCTTATTGACATTCATGGTCCATCAAGTACTACCGATGACACGTTTTTACGAAAGTCCAAGATCGACACAATATTGGCTTCCATTGACCTCCAGAACATCCCTGCATCGGACAAATATTTAACCACGCATGATGTGCCTGGTGGCACAGTATCATATATATTTCAGAAGAGCACAGCGACTCTGCTCGCTCCAGAGGAGCAAGGACAAGAAGAAGCATTTGTTGAAGCTTAGAATTTACTTTAGAGTACCTTGTAAAGATGTGATTGAACGAGACACGGTTCGTTTAGCCAATTGGTGGTATCGACGGAAACTAAGCGGAATCACTCCGACGTCTTACATTGGATAGACGTACGGCCTGATTACCCATAGTCCCCCGAAGCAAGTACCAAGTGATATACATCTCGAAAAGAAGAGAGCAAAAAAAGTGATGGTGAGCAGCATGGACAGCATGAGTAGGATGAAATAAGGCCTGGTTTGAAATCCCAAAATAAAATAGGGATCAAAGGGAAGCTCGTGAGTATGGAAAAATAGAAAGGAAAATCAGAGCGAAAGAGAAAAAGGGTTGGTGTCTCGGAAAGGGGGATCCAGGAAACTATTCGAGGTCGCACGGGAAGGAACTTAGAACATCCGACATATTACTGCAGTGAAGGAGCTTCGTAGACCACCTCGCCGTCCAGGGCAGTCGTCAAAACTTTGGTGGCTAGTATGTCCTTCGGCGGAACTACCATAATGTCCTGTGACAACACAACATAATCCGCGCGTTTTCCTATTTCAAGAGACCCAAGTGTCTTTTCAGTAAATGAAGCAAAAGCAGGATCAATCGTCATCCCTATTGGAATCATGTGTCATTGTACTATATCGTGACGATTGTCAACTGACCTCTGAGCGCTTCTTGGCGAGTGATTCGTTGTTCAGGGAACCTATTCAACATCAGCATTCAATCCAAAAGTCTTAGACAAACAATGTACCAGCCATTGGGACCGTGTGGAGACGTTCCGGCGAGAGAAACACGTGTTATTGCAGCATAGAATCCAAAAAGAGGATTTATAGACTCTACGGGGAAGTCCGAACCCAGAGTGATCCTTGCCCCATTATCGATAAGAGAACGAAAAGCATAGAGTAGTTTGACGCGATCAGGGCCCTAACAGAAACAATGAACATTAGTCTCACGATGAATCAGGAGGAAAACTGACGAGGCGGTCTTGAGCGTACCACATGTCACTAATACTATGACAGGATTGTTAGTAACTAGCTCGACGTTCGTCAATAACCTACACACGCATGTGTTGGTTGAATGCTGGCAATGACTTTTCATAATTAAAATGTCAACTCCATCGTTGCTCGTTGATTGGAAGAGAGACTAACCACCAAGCCGACCGAGGCGCTTCATATCTGCGATTGTCATGATCTGCGCATGCTCGAGGCGAGGCCTCAACGCGGTGACATTAGCGCCTTTTAATGAAGCTTCAAATGCATCCAGAACAATTCCATTGGCACGGTCACCAATCGCATGTACATTCTGACAAATCCTCATACGCAACAAGTTGGGAGATTTCAATCTACGTGACTCACCACTTGCCAACCATCTCGAAGGAATTTAGGAATATAATCAAAGAGAATGTCAGAATCAAGGCGCATGAAACCGTTTGTTGACGGATTATCCGCATACGGTTCATACAACTGGAAGGATTTCTATCAGTGACAAACTACGGAAGAGAAAGTCTACACAAACAGCGGCACCACCTGTCCTTAGTGCGCCTGTTAGGATACATGAGCATTAAAACTGTCATACGAATGGACAGAGGACTTTTTGTTACCATCCGCAAATATCTTAACACTCCTGGAGGTCAACCTATCGTTTCCTGCGCCAATGATCGGTTTGGTCGTATTTCCCCAGTATTCTTGGTTTTCGTCGAAGAACTTCATCCCATAGATCCGGATCTTGTTGGGGAAGGATACTAACAACTTAATGACAGACATAGTACAATGAAAGACTAACTGGCAGGGTTCCCACTTCAACTTGCCTGGGAAGCAGTTTAAGTATATCAATGAATATAAATTACCATAAATACCTTCTAAAAAACGCGAGGGACGCGGGATTCAGACCTGCGTCATGAATCGAGGTTAAGCCTGAGGCATGTGCATCGTTCACTGCCAAATGGAACCGTCGAACCAAATCTGCTTCCGTTGGTTTAGGTTCTCGCAGAAGGTCCTGCGCATTGTCTAGAAAAACACCTAAAAGATTTGATAGAATGAAATATTAGAAAGTGTGGCAGTTGGAATGTCTTTTGTGTGCAAACCTGTGGGGTTCCCTACATCATCGCGGATTATGATACCTCCATCAACCTCGTCAGGGAACGGCATGCTGACTGCGATAGCCCTGGATGACGCCCAAATGGCATGACGATCTTTGCTGTGCAGAATGACGGGCCGACCCCGGATTACAGGATCTTCATCCAGGTTAGCCTGTCAAAAAAGCTCTCAGATTGATGATTCAGCAAGAAAACATTCGACATACAGAGGTCGGCCAGCCAGCCGTAGGCCAGATAGTGTGATCCCACCCTCCACCAATGACGAATTTGGAGGTGTCATTGTGGATATCTGGATTAGCAAGTATAAAATTTCGAACCCGGGTCACAGTTTCTAATTATGGTGTAAGTACATAATCTCTGAAAAAAAAGTAATTATTGCATTACCCTGAACCGTTTTTGTTCCCTCTAAAGGCAGCTGTTGAGTGGCCCCATACTCAAGAATATGAGCATGTGAATCTAAAATTTGGAGTAAATTGTGGCGTGCGAATTTCTCCCGACATTTGACAAACCACTTAAGCCTGGAAGGATAATAGCCCCAGATGGTATGAAGCGCACTTCCAAAGACGGGCGACGGAAGATCAACTTGCTCATTGAGAATCTGTTCCAGCGTACGGTGATGTCGCCTGATTGAGGATAAACGAGATGCCACGTCAGGAGCGGTACGAACATACTTAATGTACCACGGTCGGCAATAAAAGCTCCTACAACGACAATACACTGGGTTTGGGAGTTGTCCGAATCGACGGTGTAAACTTTATTTCCCTCTTTTGAACACAGTACATAAGAGACGGGAGAATTGCTGGAAGAACGAGGGTCAACGAAAATGAAAACAGCTAAAAGCAGAACGGCAGATGTAAGTAACAACTGAAGCGAAGGTGTGTCTTTGGATGCGATACTATTGCCGTTAGGCACTTTTGACTTGGCAGCGGGCATTCAGAAATCGTGAAAATCAATGCAACAGTGATGAGGAAAGAGAATCCAGGACCACAGCACCGGTTTAAATAAGAGCGCCCAAAAACGATCTCCAAATAGCACATAATGTAATATCCTGGGACGTGACTTCTTTGTCATATGATCACTCATCTGATGCCTCCACGTATTTTGCCACGCTCTCAGTCCCTTGAAAGCTTCAAGCTTCAAGCTTCCCCTCTCGATGCCTTTCGATGCCGCTCTGAGGCACGGCGCCCATGTTCTCGTTGGCTCGCTCAACTCTCACCGCATCCTTCTGTATACCCTAGTCTCTCTTCTTGCCGTCACCCTCACAATTACCAATGCGCTGCGAAATTACAGCAACTTTTACTCTGTAGCAATCTCTCTTTCTAAAAGCAGTCGAAGTGTTCTGGTACGCAGCCTTCACAATATCTCTATGCTTGCAACTCACTCTGCTTAGGCGCTGGTCAACTTCGCTTTTCTCGTCAGCCTGCTATGTGGTCATGTTGTTCAGCGAATTTTCTTTGGTGCACTCCGAGCCAACGAGGTGGAGGTACGCCTTATCCGCAATTATCAACAGCCGACCCTTAGATGATATCCATTATAGCGTCTTTATGATCGCCTGTGGTTCTTCATCACAGAATCTCTGTTGGCATTCACCATCTTCAGAGATGAATTTGACATCCCCTTCGCCATGATGTTTGGATTTCTCCTCTTTGTCAAGTCATTTCATTGGCTCGCCAGTGATAGAATTGAATGGGTACGTACTCAGCACCTCATGTGGGTTCATTGATTTATCTCCTTACATGTAGATGGATCAAAGGCCTTATCCAGGACCTTCTCCCTTGTTCCACGTTCGAATGACTTCTCTGTTCATCATCTTATGGTTGACGGATTTGTTGATGTTCCTTGTTTCTGTGGAGAATACAATTGCTAATGGTGTTGGAGGCATGGTTCTCTTTGCCAGTGAAGTAGGTTCATCGCTGACTGTCTGGTGTCTCCTTGCCAAACGACCTACTTTCACAGTATGGAATTTTAATGGCTAGTGTTTTGAACACAATCTGTAAGTATATACTCTCAGCATATGAGTTGAGACGTGCCGGTCATCGTGGAGGTGAGAATGCACCTCCCTGGGAAAACAAAAGCATGTGGACGTTCTATATTGAACTCGCTACGGGTATTTGACTCTTTGGTCTCAGTATGATTCTTGTCTCATTTCTTTGTAGATTTCTTGAAGCTGGCGACATACTTGGTCTTTTTCATGATCATAATTACTTTCTATGGTCTACCTCTGAACATCGTTCGCGACGTCTATATCACGGCCCGTTCGTTCATCACCCGACTCCGTGCCCTTCACCGATATCAAACAGCGACCAGAAATATGGATCAAAGGTATCCGAATGCGACTGCTGACGAGTTGACGGCAATGAGTGATCGGACATGTATCATCTGCCGAGAAGAAATGATATTCCACGAGACCCTTAGGCAGCAAATACACGGACAAGCGCCTGCAACTTCTGACGGTCCGAACACTACTCCCAAGAAATTGCCATGTGGCCATATCTTTCATTTCCATTGTCTTCGTTCTTGGCTTGAGCGCCAACAGAGTTGCCCCACATGGTGTGTAACGTGTACGAATTTTATTTCATTCCTTGCTAAATGGAGATCAACAGCCGGCGAACCGTACTTGATGACGCTCAACCTCAGGGTCGAGATCCTGCCGCACCTGTCGTGGGAGGGGTCCCAGGAGAACCTCGGCGGCCCAACGACCGGTTACCTGATCCTAATCAGAACCAAAACTTAGCCAACAATCCTTTGGGCAATCCTCTGGGACTTGTAGGGCGGTTATTCGGTCCCCCAGTGCAGCAACCATTAGCTCCAGGTCAACACTTACCTGGGCAAGTGCCTCAAAATCCGAATAATCCGAATCAGAACCCTGGCAGTCCAATAAACCAACACTATCCTCAAGGTGTTGTCATTCAGTATCATGTCCAGTATCAACTACCACGTACACAACAGAATGAACCATTACAGCCCGCACCTCAATTTCCTGGATTTCAAGGACCTGGTGGCGTATGGCAGCCGTGGCCACATGGTGTCGCCGCTCAAGACCTTGACGTAACGACTCCAACGGCAAATACCCAAACGCAACAGTCATCTAATCCTGCTGCAATTAATTCTGTATCACAATCGGCAACTCGTGACAATGGAGAGGCGCCAAGTACTCCTCGAGAAGCCGCAGCATTAGCCGCCTTACGCCGTTTGAATGACAATGGTAACAACAGAACAGCGCCTTCATCAAATCCGCAAACATCTGGGTTTCAAGGCAGTTCGATTGAAGCACATCCTACTGAGGTACCCGATTTTCCAGTACCACTGAGCGCGAATTCAAACCAACATTTGCCTCCTGCCCCTCCTCTTATACCTCTTTATGACTACACTGAGATCAACTCCGGGCCAGTGTCTCTTCCCTCTATGACCGGCCATTCCCGCTATTCTCCTTCCGAACCCCATTCTCGCGTCTCACCGGGGCAACCTGGGAACTTGCGGCCTGTCACGCGTAACATGCCACGCGCTCAGAGTGCCCAACGAAATTTACTTCCTCCAACCCTCACTGAAGAACAGCTTGCTGTCATGGACAGGCTGACTCGGGAAGCCATTGATGAACGTTTGAGGGTCCTTGAAGGAGTATCTAGCGCTGTCTATCATTGTATTGACGACTTGATGAAGATGCGAAGTGCCCTTCCTTCTCCCAATGTGACTACCACTGCACAACCCTCTCCAATTCCATCAAGATCACCCACAAATCCTGAGGCGTCCACAAGCGGAGGTGCTTCGACCTCTTCTACAGCTGCCAAAGCACCGCAACGCGAAACATCTTCTGCATCTTCCACTTCCGCTCATGATTGGGTCAATCCTCAAGATGGTTCATCATTTGGGGATTCTGAGATGATCGCGGATCATCTATCAGCCAATCATTCAACAGAGAACGGGAATAGCACGAGCATTTAAGAGAAACAAGAAGCCTGTATTAAACCATACTATAGTCTCCTCCACATTACACGTGTAATTTGTTTATTTTTCAGCCAGGAGAGCGTCTACTCTTTGTTTTACGAGCTCGGTGTCAACTGTTGAGCGGTCAATTGTTTGATAGAAGGTTTTGAAAATTTGACCACGTTGTGGTTGAGTTCCTGCCGGTAACGTTGCGATTGCCTGATGAATGGCCTCGTCTATATCTATCATGGAAAGCAGAGGTGGCAGAAATTTTTCAATAATCCTTGCTTCTTGAAGCAATCCATCTGCAAGGTCCTGCCGTGTGGCGTCTGCAAACTTGGATGCAGCTTCATTCTGAATAAACGATTGTCGATACGTCAAATTGCGAAATGAAAGCTTCCTTACGCGTTGCGATACTGCCTTGCGGAGTATACTCGTCTTGCAAAATCCACATGAGTCCATGAAACATTGTCATCCGCTGATAAATGGACCAACTATTGTCGATGAAGGCACTTGATCTTTCGCTACTTTGTCTGCAGCGTATACTTCAGAAAGCACAGACTGGTAGGGTGTACGCATCAGCTTCAAGTGAATCTGGTGGTTGTGCTCATACGCACCCTCAACGTCGTGGATGCCAGAGAGTCCTTGGCCTGCAGTGTCCATTGTTAGTGCTGACGCGTAAATTATGCTGGTACAACAACCTTCATGGCCGTTTTCAGGCTGTCCGTCAGACGCGTACGAAGTTCTAAGAGAGACATGTCAGAAAACCGCTTTTCAGAAAACCCGGTCGTTTTACTCACCTGTCCCACCATTTGTAGAGTACAACCGTTTCCAGCTTCGCGCGCTTATCAACTGAAATGAAAAAACGCGTGAAATGGAAGGCAACATGTTAGTACAGAATAAGAAAGAATTTTCAGGCGATGGGAGGTTGGGTTCGGGCCGATCGGCGACTTCACCTTCCGCAAGTCTATGATACTCACTGACTATCTCAGTCCAATATATCAGAGTAGAAACTCACAGTCCCATCTGTCAGGAAAGAGACGCCCAGTTCAACAATAGCTCCAAAAGAAGTATCAAGGACACACGATATACGTGAGTGTGAGCCGATCGATTGAGTCTCGCATACGATCCTGTCGAATTTGAGTCTTGTTTCTCCCAAGTTGTTATCCCATGCCTCCATTTCCCGCTTCAGGTACTTATCTCAAGTCCATTCGAGAATCCTCACACTCTCTGCGGAAGAAAGCTGGGATTTCGGTATGTCAGTTCCCTATGACCCGACGTTTTATAGACTACCCAAGGGGCCAAACCAGCCTGGCTACTTGTGGGACATACAACCATATCATTCTACTGCATATCGCGATCGACTAGCCGCATTTTCGGTTTGCAGCATGCTCATGAGTTCTTTCATTACAGATAACACCGGAAGCTATACAGAGGCTACTATTGTCTCCAGTGTTTACGACAACATTCAAACGTGTTTCTCAATCTCATGGTCTAGCTCTACCTCTCAACTTTTCATCTCCACTAGACGAACTTAACCTACTTGCGATATTGTCTATCCTCAATTTTGCTTCTGGATACCGCGTGCAGTTACACCAGGAAGTTGGTCGAGGTGCTTGGGATACCATTCGGGCCTTTGTTTTTTCTCTATATCTGTCCTCATCTATCGATGGTGACGATTTGCTCTCGGCACATGGCATTGCTGCCATTGAAGCAAGTAAAGTGGCAGAATTGATGGGTGTCAACGTGCACGTTGAACGCAATCATGACACAATCCCTGGTCTAACCATAGGACAATTAGGGGGACCTATGTATGAACTAGTGAACCTTGTGACGGGAGTTTTGAACGAAACAGGAGATATATTGGTTGATAGAGGGTATCCGAATCTCGGCGCTTTTGTTCTTGAAGCACTGAAAGAGGGAGCAAAGGCTGAACCTGCCTCAGATGGGTCCCAGGAACTAGAAGCTGTATTGGAGCGTGTAAGCACCTTCTTGACTCGGCCTCATGTGATGTCAATCATATCTGATCAGAATTATCGCACAGCTTGTTCGCGCCATGCCAAGTTTTCGAGATATGGCAGATGTTGATGGCCATCGTGAGTCTCGCGTTTCTATCTTTAAAATGGAGGTCATATATCAAGCATGTAGCCATCTATTGTTTTAAAAAAGCTCTCTTCTTGATCCATGCGATAACAATTCGATTTGGTTCGATTTCGCCCGCGCCATTCGCGCTTCCAAAGACAACGCAGACTCCCGTCTTTACTGACAACGTTCTACCTTCAATGCTCATCCATCTTGGCGTTCTCGACCTTTCTGCTTCGCCAGAACTGGCGTCCCTCTTTGGAGCAGGCTCTCCAGAGAAACTCAAGCCATTGCTGGAGACTTACAACGGGTCAGAATCTTTAGAGAAAGTCGTCCCACAGCAAGGACCTATTGTGACTACGAATCAAGCTTACATTTTGCGTGCTGCGGCAATTGATGCATGCGAACTGATGGTCGAGACTGCACATTCCTTGGCAACATTGCCTGGTGATGGATCACTGAATTGGTTGAAAGAACTCACTTTACCGGAGTTGGATATGTGGATCTGGGCTATTGCGAAGGATAGACCAGATTACAGGCGGCTAGAAAGGTTTGCACTAAAAAATACTGTATTCTTCTGAGTCGCGATGCAGTAGGTACGATTGCGTGCTCCTCCATCATTGGTTGAATACACTGACAGATAACTGGCAAGGGGATGATGGATGGCCTGATTGTAACGAAATCGTTTCAGGAATTTCTCATGTGGTCTGCCCTTATTTAGCTGTAATTCCTGTACAAACTTTGTTGCTGCCGAGTATCCATATCATGTCTTGATGTCATCGTGATCACTTAAACAATTCGGCCCGCCCGTTGCTAGTCATCGTGCATCCACTTGATTCGCTATCTTGCTATTCCTCGGCACATATCCCCTAACATCGATATCCGTGTCGTCTGGACAACACGCATCCAAGGATAGACCAGTATATCAGAACAGCTCGTCTGCCAGTGAAGGTCTCAGAACGCTTACCCCCAACTCCATTCGACTGTAATAATTGACACATCTCTCTTCCGACATGGAGACGTTTTCAACGCCTCTTGCGACGCCGGAATCGACTATGGATTATGTAAAACCGTTTTCTAGGCGCAGCAGCAAGCCGAGTTCAATACAGATCAGCCCCACTGAATGGAGTTCAGACGTTGTCCTCGAAAATTCATCTCCATGCGTTATCGGGAAACCTAACAGTACACTTTGTACTACTGTCGACATGCAAGATCCTGGTACAACTCCACGATCCACCTTGCACCCTACACCTTTAAATCTGGCCCTTGAGCCGCGCCAGATTCCTCAATATTCTAAACCTGTCGATTCCCCTTGTTTTGTTCATTCGCAACTGGACAAGGACGCTTCTCTTACGGAATGGCTGCGAAATAAACCCCATGCGATTGTGGCTAGGAATGGAGAAGTTGACGTCGCAAGGTCGCTCCAAGTACCTGGAGGGCTCTTGTATCCTACTCCTCCATCCGAAAGTGAGGAGGAAGGGTTCGGAGAGAGCTTGACGAAACAACTTGCAGAAACGGCAGTAAGCGTTCGAGAGATGAGTAAACAGCTCGGTCAGCACTTGACTCTCATGTTAAAGACATGATTGCTCATCTTCTTATCAGGTCGTGCTCGCGTTCATTCTGATATACAAACCGTGCTTATCGTAACCAAAGCTCGTGACAACAGGTTGATAAAACTTACACGGGAGCTAGCCCTTTACCTCATGCTGAAACCTCGAAAGGACCAGAAACGCGGATTGGTTGTGTACACTCCATTCTTCTCTATCACTTTTCACGCTCTTACATTTCTCATAGATATGTTGATGGGCAACTTCGCCACTCGAGACGCTTTGATGCCGAAGGCATTAGAGCTCAGCATCCAGAGCTCTTCATACCCTTACCTCGTCGCCAGACATCAAGTAGCAGCACCTCCCTCTCCTCAATATCCTCCACGAAAGATGACGTGTACGGTCGGGATGATGGCCAGCTTCGATATTGGACCAGTAACATGTGCAGTCAAACTCCTCAACTATTTGATTTTGTTGTTACGGTGTGTCTTGCTCTCTGACTTTTTTTTTAAAAAAAGCATCACTGATTTTGGCCAGCTGGGAGGTGATGGCACTGTCTTGTTCACATCGTGGCTATTTCAACGTATCGTGCCTCCGGTCCTCCCATTCGCGCTAGGATCATTAGGTTTCCTTACAAACTTTGATTTTGCCGATCATCAGGAGGTCATGGACTCCGTGCTTGATTCAGGTATTCGTGTCAACCTTCGCATGAGGTTCACGTGCACCGTATATCGTGCTGTTTCCTACGAAGAGGGAAGACGACGTAAAGCTGTGAAGAAGGGAGACACCGGTGAAATAATGATGAGAAATGTTGGAAAGGGAGGTTGGGAAGCCTTGGAGGGTGGTTGGTCAGGCAGTCACCCCTCAAGTGACGGAAAATGCAATGCCAAGGACAAGGAGATAATGTGTTTCACGACACGACCGACAGAGACATTTGAGGTTCTCAATGACTTGGTAGTTGACCGTGGACCAAGCCCCTATGTAAGCCTTTTGGAACTCTTTGGTATGTTCCTCTTTGCCACATCCTCGTTCTTTACTTGACTTTATTCTCAGGCGATGAACATCATATGACGACTGTACAAGCTGACGGTCTTACTGTCTCAACTCCTACTGGATCGACGGCGTACTCGGTAAGTGCTTCAATGTGGCTTTTGGATATGCCGATTCATTGGTGTACCGGCTGCAGCTCTCTGCTGGAGGCTCCCTGGTTCACCCAGAAATCCCCGCTCTTCTAATCACACCGATTTGCCCCCACACCTTGTCTTTCCGACCGATGTTACTGCCGGATAGTATGGAACTTCGGATTTGTGTACCTTACAATTCACGCAGCACAGCATGGGCGTCTTTTGATGGCCGTGGTCGTATTGAGCTCAAACGTCAGTGTAACACTCTACTTCATATTCCGGCCATACTAACGAATTTCGCAGAGGGTGATCATATTAGAGTCACTGCGTCCAAGTACCCATTCCCCACTGTTTGTGCGGACAAACAGTCAACGGATTGGTTCCATTCCATCTCACGGACACTGAAATGGAACGAGCGGGAACGACAGAGGTCATTTGTGGTCGTTGAAGAAGAAAATGAGGTTAAACCAGATCAACGAAAGAGGCAGATCAAAGCTCCGGAACGTGCTGATGAATCCGCCGAAGAGTTTGAAGAAGAGGATGAAGTTTCTGAAGAGGAAGATGACACTTTTGACATTAATGACTTATCTCCTCCTGAGGTCATACACCTTTCGCCATCAGCCAACCAGATCAGCGAAGATGAGGAATTCGACAAATCTCCGAAGACCACATTCAATAGGGTGTCATCTGCTTCACAGAAAAATCGCAGACACGCGTCAAGGTCTCATTCACGATCGAGTCTTCGCTCTGGGGTGGATGTTGGACCCCAACCTCCTCCTCTCCATACTCCCAGACACGTCGAATTCAACCTAAGCACATCAGATAGTAGCACGGAGGATAAAAATGTTGAGAATCATCTTTCGCGAGATGGTATACATTCCAGGAGTGCAAGGAGCCGCAAAGGAAGAGAATTTGATCCAGAGAGTAAAGAGACACCCACCTCATCGACCATGCCTCCGGGACGTGGACGACCCGTATCACGGAGCAGGTCTGTAGATCATCCTGGTCGTCGGGCGTTTGCTGTCTGGGGCCATGACGAAAGTGACAGCAATGCCAGCGACAGCAGTACTGGTACGGGAGAGTAATTATCTTCTTTTTACTACATGACTTGTTGAATATGAAGAACACGGATATAATTAATAGAGAAATTTATGTATGCTATGTATTAAAATTTGAATTACTCTGTCAAATATGGTCAAAAATTTGGGGTCGGGAAAGATAGTTGTGTTCAAACGAATAAAGAGTAATCGACCCATTGAAACGCGGTCACGTGCCGAAGCTCGTACTAGCTGTGGTCGCATTACTGGAATATGTCACTAGCTACCAATCATATATGTATAACAGCAGATGTCATCAAGAAAATCAGAACCAACAGTACTCTCATCCGCTCGCATCAATCGACTTTTACGGCCATTGCGCAGCCGATGCATATCCCTGGCCAGGTACTCATCCTCACAAGTGCGACATACTTCAACTTATTCGTGTCGCGGAGAGTCGTCAAAGCACCATGGACCACTTATCCCTAGTCCTCTGTCTCTACTCCCACAACCAGGCAGTCTTGCCTCCCGGCAATACTTAGATAGCGATCAAGCAGAGATGGCTAGGAGAATCTATGCTGTCAGAGATTGTTTTCAGGACATTGTTATTAACACCAGGAGACATGTTTCTGAAAAAGATCCCTGTCGCGTACAAAGTCTTGCAGCTCTCTGCTCTACCGTCGCTGGGGATAACATGGAGTATCAGGTCATCAATGACGATGACGGAGAAGTTGGGGACGAAGAGGTCGAGAAGGATTCTTCAAACCTCATGGATGACCTATACGACGCTATTCCTGCCGTGTATCGCAGGTACGCTATGGTTTCAATTGCTATATCTCAAGGTACCTACGCAGAACAGGTGTGCTCTTCTATCACACGCAGTACGAATCGTTCTTTCTCATTGTAGCGAAAACGCTACTTTGTTAACAAGTCTTTTAAATGTCGCTCTCGATCACAAGCTCGATTTCGAGGCGAGCTTACTCCTTCATGGCATCGTAAGCCTTTCTCTGAGCTCGCCACCCGATACATCAGATATTCCGTTCATCTGCTGGCCCGTCCACGCGAGCTTCTTTCTGGATTTGTACACGCAGTGGAACTCGAGTGGTTCGTCAAATGCCACATTTTTCCGGATATTGCTCTCGGCTTTGGAGGCATCGCAGGACAAAAGGGTGTGGTCCACACAGGCTTTGCATAGCATTGCCCAAACCATGTATGCTCAAGACTTCGCCTCCTACCTTCGTTTGATCTCCATTTCTTCGACTTTTGCTGCCGAGCCTTTCACGACTTCTGTCGCATCTCAGTTTGAAGTTCACAAATCCCTCCTTTCTCGAATATCTACCTGTCTTAAAATGATCCTTGAACAACTTCCGCCAATTACCATCGAACATGACCCAGACAGGAGTGTGAAAGCATACTCCAACAATGTAGGGGAGATGCTGACTTGGGTACTATCTTTGATCTGTAGTCTCAAGGTGTCGCAGGTTTCCGATGGTATAGAGGCAGAGCTTCAAGGGATTGCCTTGTCTCTGTCAACACAATGGTTGACTGTCCAACCGTCACCGTTGCAAAGCCTTGTTGAAAAGTTATCAATGACCTTACCGCGCGTCTCAACATTCACTCCTCTTGTAACAAAAGTGTTTAAAGACTCAAACGGATGTCTACGTGTTTTTCGTACTGCTATACAGGATATAGCATCTATGCTGTTCTCGCTCAACCTCTTGAATCTTCATGCTTCTCTGCTAGGCTGTACACTTCGCCATATAGAAAACTCTTCTCATGAAAGAGAGTTAGCAATCAAGAACGGTGTCTCAGAAATACAGAATTACCGACACGAATTGATTAAGCTGGCAGATGAAGCCGAAGATATTTTTGTCAGACCTTACGATTCTTTAGTATCAACATCACTTTCCGAACGATCACGCACCATCGCTACTCCTCTACGCCGGGAACTGTTCAGAGACATCTCGGAGTGGGAACCTGGGTCGTTGGTACGCAAATTAAAGTATGGCACTTCAGCCAAAAAAAGGAAGGTCGCTCATCGACAATATCTCATTGCATCTGAGCACGACGGCAGGAGTACTGCGCTACCACCAGGCCACGGGCAAATAAATTCCAGAATAACGCCAGGCCGTGAGTTCTTGTTCTCAACGCTTCTTACGAGGGCAGTATCACAAAGGGCAATTCTTCACCCGATCGAGCAGTTGCCATGCATTCCCTTGGAAGAATTCAGCCAAGAGAATGATAGTATGAGTGACGATGATTGTCAGCCGGTTTTCTTTTCAGACGATGCTCTAGATCTCTTTACTTGCACTTCTACCAGTACTCGCTCGTAAAGTAGTCGGCATTTTCAAATTCATAAGTGCAAGTCTACTTTGAATGATGTCATATATGAGCCATGTGTGTGTGTGTGTGTGTGTAATCGCCCTATGAGTTTTATTTCAAGGTCGGAATACATGGGACGGCTCGTACGCGTATGTCGTCTACCCTACAGTACTGCCGAGCTGAGTTTACTTACGGACACTCTAACTAGTTCTCCGGCCGATTGCTTTTCAGTCAATGCCGGTTACGCCCCGTAGCCACTTTACTACAGTTTGACTTTGTCGGAGTTCATACTACTTGACCCAGACCTCTCGGACACATCTGCCGTTGACGTTCTGCTACTCAGCACTGCGTTCCCCTTCACCTTTAGCATTGTTGGTATCCAAACTGGCTCTTCATCAAACCAACCCGGCCCTCACACCCGGACTGCCCCCCCTTTCGAGGATTCCAGCATGCCGCGAACCAATGATTACCTAATATATGAGATGGCTCAACATAATTATGTCAAAACACATCTTCTCCAGAAACCAATGAAGACGAAAGATTCACAACCTCTAGACCTCTCCCATACTCTTCGTGATCTTGCGCTTTTGCGAGCTTCTGATTTTGATTTTTCTTCTTTCATATCCTACAACGCGCAGTCTGCCAACTCAACAAGCAGTCCTATTGACCGTTCTGTCCAAGAATCCTACCTCTTCGTGCAAGAAGCCCACGGTGCTCTCAAATTGTTCAAACAAAGTAACCTTGCGGCCCTCGGTGGACGAGTTGAGGATGTGCGAAGTAGGTTGGACGAATTAGTGGCTGAATTGGATACAAGAGACCCGAGCTGTGAGTTTAGCTAACTGTGTTCGAACAAAATACGTCTAAAAAGTTCCAAGCGTAGGAAATGGCGAACACCCTTGTATATAGATATTTTGATTTTATTCTTTGCATTTGAACTGCTTTGGTTTCTTTTCTCTACACGGACGGGTCATTTCATTTTACGTACATATGCAGCCGAGAAGACTCGCGCTTTTACACCTTAACTTGTATGTCTTATGCGCAATTGTCGCAATGTTGCGAGGCAGGCCTACCCAAAGTGCTCGTTGAAGAGATATTCCTGAAGGTGCTTACCAGGTCTGTCACAGACACTTCACATTGTTCATAAGGCCCGTTGTCGTTGCCACATCATGTGTGTTGTCGAGATTCCTCGACTTTACTTCTTTTTTATCCGTAATCAGTTGATTATTGAAGCTGAAGGCCAGCCACAATCCAATACATCCTCAAAAGTAATCAGAAGCATGCAATTACTGAGAATAACAATTCCTTTACGACATAGTAAACCCTGAGCTTGAGGCGTCAGTGCCTTGCTCTCTTCTTTGCGAGAAGAAGGTTTCTTCGTTGGGATTCTGAAATCCAAGCTTTTGTCATGAATGGTAAGCGGAGTGTGATATTAGTATACAACTTATTAGGATTGAGAATGGCACAAAGATATCGCTCCCTAGCTTGTAAGTATTCCTTCTCCTGGATCCGGCGTTGTATAATAAATCTTCATCAAATGTATATTATTGATGTGGGTGCGGTCGCCCTGTCCTCCCTTTCTATCGGTCATTTCCAAGTATGTATATGACTATGGCTAAATATGTACAGTACGCCCATACACCTTTGTTCCACGGAGTACCAAAAATGTCGTCTTGCGCTTCAATATTCAACGTCACTGAGCTCGTTTATGATTTACTCATCCGGGACGCCGTCATTCCACAACTACTCCAAGTGTCCTTTTACAAATAAAGTGGCGGAAATCAAGGGCCGTCGTTAGTCTTATAATAAATAGTGTCCATCAACATCAACTTGAACTTTAGTGGAAACTCAGGAGTCCTTTGCGAGAAGTCATATGCCATACTCCATGTACGTCGATTTATTAGCGGACTAGCAAGTAGATCCCCCAGTGGTCCACATTGAAATAATTAAGAGCTTGGCAAATCAAGTATGTAGTTATGCTAATTTCAGGCAAGCCTTTGCAAGACAAATCTGCCTGTTGCTTCTGGGTCTTTTGTGGTCGTCTCCAACTAGGAAGCAGTTATATATATGTACATGCAGTACATACATCCAGGGATGTCATCATCTGCGGCTTAGGAGGCGCCAAGCGAGTTACGTGAAGTATCGATCTGGCCACGTGTTTCAAATATAAGCCCTGAGCCTCGTTTCTTTTTGGTGCTCTTCATCCTCGTCCTTCTCGAGTTGGTGGCGATGATGGCTGCGTTGTCGTTCGCAGCAGCCCCTGACCTTCCGGTGCTCATCCTCAGAGTGGTGTCACCTGTCCTCGTCTTGCTTTCGACTCTTTCTTTGTTATTCATTGATCCTCCGGTGCCAACTTCGCCCTCGCCAATAATTCCCGTTGTCGTTGCCAAAAATGTTCCCCGACGTGCTTTTATTCTGACCTTCCTTTCATTGGTCTCTTTCATTTTTTTCTTCGATGGGCTTACGTTTGTTATTCAAGCCGTTATTGAGAAGGACTGGCCTCGTAATACGGGTATCGAGACTAACTCGGTCGTCGGACTTATTGCTTTCGCTGGCCTAGCTGTAATAGGATCATGGAAAGACATTCAAGGCGCTCAGATCTGGACGCTGACGCGCGTCAAACTGTCTGTTATTGTCGCGTTGGTTCTCGATATTGCGCTCGCTACACTTCTAGGTCTTCGTATCAAAGCCTTGAGGAATGGTGCGCGTCAATTTAGCATTTTCCGAGTAATGCTCATTTTGTTCCTTCAAGATGGCCCGCACATTCCTGAAAACCCGAGACTTAACATTCCTGTCGTTGCTATGCTTCACTTCGCCTTTCCGATCCTTCGCGTCTTGCTTTTTGTTCCATTACTTGGGGCACTTCTGACCCCAAGAACCGTGTATACGTCAATCCCCGCAGATGAAGATGTTGAACCACCAACTCCGACTACCTCCTCTTTCCTGCTTCCTCCTGGAGTCAACTCTCAGTCGTCCCATTTATCAGGATTGCCAAATGATTCAACTAAATACGGGACTTTCCGGACAGTACGTTCCAATCTGCAACGTTCTGTTCCTGCCACTCGAGCAGCCACTCCTGCTCCTTCAACGGGTCCTGATCTTAAGGTACACAATAATGTCTGAATTGGGATTCATTGGTTCAATCACCCTTGCAGGCTGATACAAAACCAGAAATTTCCCTGGATCCTTCTTGGTCAGAGATATGGAGGCGCATACGCCATCTCGGTCCTTATCTTTGGCCAAGCAAGGATAGCTATCTCCAACTCCTCGCAGTAAGTCACCTGATATTTTGGATCAACTTACCGTTCATCCTTATTTCTTTTTAGTTTTTGTGTGTAATCATCCTGCTCTTGGGACGCGTAATCAATTTTGCTATGCCCCTCGCCCTTGGGGAGCTCGTTCGTCTTCTCGAGAAACCCACTGGACAATCTCCCTGGCCTTTTCTCTTTGCATACATTGGATTGCGTTTCTTACAGGGTAGTGGTGGTTTGGCGGCTGTACGGGATGTAAGGGACACTTCTTTTGATCAATCCTATTGTTGACATGGGTCTACAGTCTCTATGGGCGCCTGTGATGCAATATTCCGATCGGGGTGAGTAACCGCTGCTATCAATATTCTAGACAAACACCTGAACTTCGACTTAGAAATGTCACAATTGTCGTTCGATCATCTTCTCAACTTGTCCTTTGCATGGCATACACGTCGGAAAACTGGTGAAATTTTGCGTGTCTTGGACCGAGGCGCCGCGATCAATCACACTCTCGAAGTTTGTTTAATCCCCTGTGTCATTTGCGCCTGTTTAATTCGTATCATCCCAGCTCATCTTATTCAATATCATTCCCACTTTTATTGACATTGTTATTGCCCTGATCGCATTTGCCGTGTTTTTCCAATGGACACTGGCTGCCATAATTTTTGTTATCATGTTTGCGTATGGTAAGTCAGACTTCATTGATAGTTTGTTTCCTTAATTTTCCTTTTCCACAGTGGCAGCGAGTGTGATTCTCACTCGATGGAGAACTAGAGTCAGACGGAAGATGAACGAACGGGACGTTGTAAGTTGCAGAGTTTCATCAACGAGAGGTCCATTCTGACCTCGGTACCCAGGTGACCAGAGGTATTCATACCGACTGTCTCCTGAATTATGAGACTGTAAAATACTTTGGTGGCGAGGAGCATGAGGGAGAGAGATACCGGGACGCCTTGTGTGAATATCAGTCTCTCGAATACAAGGTTATCAGTACGTATCGCCTATATCCTTGTTATCAACTTGCCCGGTATTGAACTGATTGTAGTTTCACTCAACCTTTTGAATATGGTTCAGAACCTAATCATTGTAAGATCCATCCTCGCTGCAAATCTGCGTCAAGCTTACGTCGAGTCTAGACCCTGGGACTCCTGATTGGAACAATGATCGTTGCTTTGCAGGTCACCAGAGGACAGTCTGACTCTGGTGACTTTGTTGTG
The DNA here is from genome assembly GCA_003316525.1 of Termitomyces eurrhizus. Taxonomy (NCBI): domain Eukaryota; kingdom Fungi; phylum Basidiomycota; class Agaricomycetes; order Agaricales; family Lyophyllaceae; genus Termitomyces; species Termitomyces eurrhizus. The sequence goes on along the minus strand of QFEW01005387.1, from coordinate 9,125 downwards.
TTTATTACTTATTTGGGTCAAGTGAGCAAGACCACCATTATTCATGTTTTTCAAAACCTTATCTCTTGCCTCGGCCAGCTCTACGGTCCTTTGAACCAGCTTGGATATATTTATCGCTCTATCAACCAATCTTTGGTTGATACCGAAAAGCTTCTTGCTCTGTTAAATGAACCCACTGAGGTCAATGACAAACCAAATGCACCTGATTTACTTGTAAAGGACGGCGAAATCGAGTTTGGTAAGTGGACTTTTTGCTTGCGATTGTGTCGTCGATTTATGTCCCAGTAGAAAACGTCAGCTTTTCATACAATGGACACGCCACTGCCCTTAATGGTGTCTCATTCAAAGTTCCTAAGGGGGGGTCTGTAGCATTAGTGGGAGAATCTGGATCCGGAAAATCTACCATTCTGCGTCTTCTCTACAGATTTTACGATTTGGGAGAAGGAGAAGGCCGAATCTTGATCGACGGCCAAGACATTCGGTATGCCAAAATGTTATCCATGCAGTCTTTCTACACATTGAGAATTTCTCTAGTAACGTGACACAGAAGAGTCTCCGACAAGCAATAGGTGTCGTTCCACAGGATTCTGTTCTTTTCAATGCTAGCATCCGTTACAACATAGGGTAGGAGTTTGATGAGCATTTTGTTCAATGCATCTCAAACTCTGATAGGTACGGTAAATTTGGAGCTTCGCGAGAAGAAATTGAGGCTGCTGCTAAATCGGCTCAGATGCATGACCGCATCATGAGCTTCCCTGAAGGTGACGATTAGGGTCTTTGAACCCGATTGTCATTGACCCGTTTTTAAAGGCTATGAGATAAAGGTTGGAGAACGTGGTGTTCGACTCAGTGGGGGTGAGAAACAACGGGTTGCAATTGCAAGAACCCTTTTGAAGAACCCGCCCATTCTCTTATTGGATGAGGCTACAAGGTAGGAGTTTCAGTTTACGTATCCGTAGCTCACTTATGTGTGTCTACTACCAGTGCCCTGGATACTTCCACTGAAAAGGACATTCAGAAAGCTTTGCAAAACCTTGTCAAAGGTCGCTCATCCTTGTCCATTGCACATCGGCTGTCGGTACGTACTCATTGCGAGCGTCCATTGAAATATCTTGTAATCAATCTTTGTAGACCATTGCTTCTGCTGACCTGTAAGTTACAAGCATAAACCTTACGTGAATAGTCACCATTGACTTGTCTAGAATTCTAGTCCTCAAGGACGGCCAAATTGTCGAGCGAGGTAGTCACAAAGAACTGCTTGCTTTTGATGGCATTTTCGCCTCCATGTGGGCAGATCAGGTGTCCACATCGGACGAACGTATTTCCCTCGACGACAGGAGTATCAAAAAAGAAGTTTCTGGCTATCCTGTCGTAGAATCAGATACGGAAGTGCAGCACGATGCCATCCCCGCCCAATCGCAGCATCCTGAAGTTGTAACTTCGGCAGATGGTCTTGTTGATATGCCAACAGACATTTTTCCTGCCGCGGAGACTGACTTGACGGATCTTTCTGGCTATCCCAGTCCCACCACTGAGCGAGTCGCATCGCAGCCTGCAAATTTGATTCAACCCGAGGAATCAGCGTCGATGATCCCATCAATCCATTCTCCAATTCCTGTTACTCCTGTCACTGCCTCGCTAGCGTTCCCGATCACAGACGAACCAGAGCAAGAGCTACTTGAATCTCGGTCGCAGCCACAATCTCCACCGCCTGGGGGTGTCACAACTCCTCAGGCGCCTGCTGTGTCATTTCCTGCGCATCTTACCACGCCACCTTCGCGTATCGGCACTCCTGATCCCGATAGCGAACCAAAGCGCAAACGTATATCGTCTCAAAACTTCCAACGCCTGGCTCGAAAGATATCGCTCACGACCCGTCGGCAGAGTTCTTCCTCAATCATTCCTGGCATTTCTTCGATTCCAGGTCTGAAAAGGGAGTCACCTAGGATTTCTACCGATGACGGCAGTCAAAGGGTGGAGGGTAGTCAGAAAAACGAAAGCCCTGCTGGCAGCATCAAAGACGGAGAGGGCAAGACAAAGTTGAAGAAGAAAGATAGGAAGGAGAAAAATAGGAAGGCAACCATGTGAGGGTTGGCCTTTCCTCACTTATTTACGACATTCACGACCACCCCATGCAAATCAACTACTTTAGTAATGATTTTTTTATGAAGAGATTCTTAGATTCAGCACGCTTGCAACTCTTGCTCCAACCTTGTTTTGTCCTTTCTACACATTTCATATACGGTTCCCTCAAACTGCATACACGTCACTATTCAAATAGTAGATATTGTTTTTAATCTGCCGTGCAGGTGTCTCAATTCCGGATCAGTCCTGGTCATGGGTCGGGACATTGTGGCCTTCTTCGACCACAAGACTTGGACGGCGTTCCCCTCTTAAGTAGAGGCTTTCCATGGGAAGTCCATCGAAGCTTCGACCAAAATTCAATGGATGCTGAGGTAACCGAGCGGAGTTTGTAAGAATGCTAGACCTATATAAGATGGACGTCTTGTCCACGATGGCTTCTTTTAAACCGCCACCCGACAAGTTCTCGTCCGCCTTATCAGTTTCGTTTCGGATTTGTTAATCAGGACTTGTTACATTTGATCATGTCTGCGAAGGTATATGTTGGGTCAGTCTGTACAGTTACATGGGTCTTCAATCTGTGCTTCCCTGGCTGTTGGGGAGGTCGACTAACGGTGATCTTTTGTACCTAACACAGTAATCTGAGTTGGAACACTACGGATGACACTCTCCGTCAAGTCAGTTTGTCTGAAAGGGTCGCTTGCATGCATTCGATCGTTCTTTTGTTTCTCTTGAATAGTCTCTTATCATATATGTTCCCAATTATAGGCTTTTTCGGAGTATGGTCAGGTCCTTGATGTGCGCGCTCTTTGTTTCGATGATGATGTCCCTGCGCCTGCGCTTGGTCCTCGTTAGTATAAGATGAGATCTTGCTGATGTTCATGTAGTCCATTGTCATGCGTGATCGTGACACCGGTCGTTCTCGTGGTTTTGGTTTCGTGACTTTTGGTTCCAGTCAGGAAGCAGATGCCGCAATCAACGGATTAAATGAACAAGAACTTGATGGAAGGAGGATTAAAGTGAACCTCGCAAATGCTCGTGGCGGAGGCGGAGGCGGAGGTCTGTAAACTCCTTTCGGGGGGTCAGATAAAGATAAATGACTGAATGCTTGACTAGGATACAACTCTGGTGGTGGACAAGGAGGATATGGTGTGTCATCTTATTTGGAATGTTTTACAGATTATTAACATAGCTTGTCAGGTGGGGGTGGTGGGTATGGAGGTTATCAAGGCGGCGGCGGCTACGGAGGTTACGGTGGTGGAGGCTACAGCGGTGGGCAAGGTGAATCAACTCCATACTTGCCACAGTCATTTGTTTGACGATTTTGACAGGTTATGGTGGTGGGTACGGCGGTCAAAGCGGTGGCTATTAAACAATAGCCTTCGTTATATGCATTTGATATTATTGTGATTTCTCGTTATCTCTCTCGAGCCACTCATCCCTTCCTTCCTACTGTCACTCGTTCACAAGAGCACTCGTCGTTTTCGTCCTGGGCTATGTTCCAGTCTTAGGTTTCCACTACAAAACCCGTGTACTAGTATCGCATTGTTACCCAGCATCATCCCGTGGGTGGGTGTGTTCGTTACCACAATTGAAGTGTATCACTCTGAAATACATGCATGATGATTTTTCGATCTAAATGATTTTGATGCGCGGGAAGGTTCCGAATCTGTCAAGTGCATTGTTCTGTTTCTGTGTGATTCCTTGACGTGTCGACTGTAATCTCGGACAAAGCAACCACACGATTGGCCTGAACCCTGGTGATCCCCTTGTGATATGCGAGCAATTGCCGCTAACTCGCCCTGAAGGCGGCCCTCTGCTCTGTTCTACTGGCTCGCTCTGCTCTGTGACGGTGGACAACTCATACATAACTGGCTTTGTGGGATAAACGGACCACGTGCAGTTGCATCGGTAAATCGGGACAAACAAGAAAATACTGGGACCCACAGGTCCTGGGCACTTGGTTCTCTTTCTTGTTCGTCTTCCTCGTCCTCCTCAATGCCTGTAGTCGAGAGGTCGCGTTCCTCCGATTCCCCCACCATCCCCAGGCCACCCAATTCATGGATCCTCTACCGCTCTGACATGGTCGCCCTCCTCGCTCCTCCTCCTTCGGGAACAGCTAGGTCCCAGGCAGACGTCTCAAGAATTATCTCTGCAATGTGGAGGACAGAGAAACCCGAGGTCAAGGCAGAGTATGAGCGCCGCGCCGAGGTCAAGAAACTTGAACACGCAGCCATGTATCCCAATTATCGGTACATGCCCAAGAGCAAAGAGCTTAAGGAAGAGCTCAGAAAGGCGAAGGAAGAGAAGAGGAAAAAGAAAAACAAGCGCGATAGCAGACAGGATGTTTTTGAAGGCTCCCGTCCTCGAGACCTTCCTTTCACCTCTCATGGACATCCCTTCCTCCTACCTGCTGATTCTTCGCAATATGCACAGGGCGGTCCGTCGCCGCCCATGTCTGCCGCCGGTTCACCTAGTCCTGAGCCTTCTCAACTGCCTCAGCCCATTACCTCCCTGAATGAGCGCGTAACTGATGCCGTCGCTCATTCACAAGGGGTGAATTCTTACTACCGACAACATACTGCCACCTCGCAGCCTGTTCACCAACATCCCGCATCCCCACAACTGACTCATTCTACACCGCTCCAGCCGCCCGATATCTCTCCCTATCTGACGCCCGCTACCGATTTTTCAGCTCAGCAGAACGAGCTCTATTTTTCTCCACAGTTTCTACAGCCTCCAGCGTCTCCGCCTCAGGACAACGAAGACCAACAATACGCGCTGCTTGGCAGCGACTCCGCTGTGTCGACAGTAAGTGTCAATTACTGGCCGACTACTTCCATCATTCTGACAGAGCCTCTCCCAGCAAAACGAGGATTATCTTTCGTTTGATCTCCAGCAGTTTGCCGCAGATTCTCTCGGACAGTGGGCCCTCCAGAATCCAGAATTTCAATCAACAATTGACCATTTCCTCAATACCCCAAGTGGGGATTGTTACCAGCTGCAAATCAATGCTCTCGCTGAAGGAAACTTTGATCAAGCACCCGTGGGTCCCCTTGAGGTGGAATTTGGCCAAATCGACTTTGATTCATCACATTTTCCATGGCACGCAGGAGTCTTCCAGCCTCTTGTCAACAACGCGCCCCCAGATAATGCCAAGAACACGGCCGGTCCGCCCTCGCAAACGTCCCCATCCGAAGGCTCCACTCTATCCTTTACCGGCCTTGACCACAGCTTCCAGATGGATCAGTACATCAACTTCAATCCCACCTTGAACTTGACTGGTCCCTCTCCAGCTGTAGAGGAGATTGCAGTGACGTCCACTCGCACTCCATACGTTCCACCGGCTGGCGCTGCCCATGTTGGCAAACGTCGCGTTGCCGGTAGTTGGCATAACTCTTTCGCAATTCAGGACCCCATCGACGTTTAAAAGCTCTTGAACAAAGTGTTTCTGGTAGTTCACGCTGTTCCCTCTGCTATCCTTGTATCACTATAACTACCTCACGACCTATTCATGTCCTTCGCGCTTATCTTTCGCCGTCGTCCATCCATGCTGCTTTCGAGGCCAGATCCTCGTTGCATCTTTGGTCGCAATATCGACTCTTGCTTTCATTAACTATGTGTAGTTGCTTTCTGACTTTTGGTTATCGTTATAGCATTATATTCGGGATCTTTCGTTCTAACCTCATTTACCATTGCATTACGCCAATCCCAACGCATTTACATTGCTTGCATATTGATTTCAACGCCATTGCTTTCCAAATTCCCTGTACTACTATAATACCTACTGTAGAGAAATTCTAGAAAATTGAATGTCACTTCTCGCACAATCTGTGAAACCTAAGAATTATCTCTCACAGTCGATTGTACGTGTATTGACAGGTTCTGAGCAAGGTAACGTACGACAATGGAGGTTCTTCGTCACAATAATCAAGCTGGAAAGGGGAACAATGAGTGTGTCGCGACCACGTGCCGTCTACGCGAACTTGAAGGCCAAATGATCGTGTTCTATCTCCATCTGACCCCCCGAGCGGCCCGATCGGTATTCAAGTAATGATAAGGATGACGCTTTTGTCCTTTACTACTACAGGCAAGAGTGGACCAGAGTTATGAACTGGCAGTGAATTAAACCATAATACAAGTACCCGTGATTTATATAACTCGTTTCCACAGGATCCAGCAGTAGTTACATACATACATTGACTTCTCCTGAGATATTAGATTACCGAAAATGCTTTCAACGCCCAAGCGGTGACCGGTAAAGGAAGACAATGGGATTGCTGTCAAATAAATATGTGATTTAACCAGGTGGGAGAAGGCTGGCGTCGACAGCTCCGCCTGCATCGGTAGTACTACTGTCTTCTTCATCCCCGTGTAGGCCGATTGGTGTCCTAGGCATGGCCATCAGTCCTGAAAAAAAAAGTGAGCGATAGTTTCAAGGAGCATCATCATCAGTCAGTCTGACCTGTCCGCGCAGCTTCAAGGATCCCGAAGGGCTTCACGAGTTTGAGGAAAGCCTCGACCCTGCTTGTCTTGGCAGTCAGCTCAACAATGATGCTATTCTCGCTGACATCGACAATCTTTGCGCCAAACTGACTAGCAAGAGTCGAGATTGACTGTAGGTGCTGGTGCTTAATACGGAGCGCCTGCGAAGGGGTAATGGATGTCGCAGGCGGCCCGCCTGCACTGTGTTCAAAGTGTTCCGCAAGAACAGTCTCTTGCTCCATCTTTGATGGCTGTGCTACACGGGGATCGTGTGAGGGACCGCCTGCAAGCTGATCTTCAAGATATTCAGGTCCAAGAATCGAGACTTTGACGAGAAGAAGTTCTCGTGCAATTGTTCGCGTCTCAGTGTAATCAAGGACAGCCCATACAGGTACCTCATACAAGATAAGTAGAAGGGCATGAGAGAACTCTCATAGCGAAAACTCACAAGGTCCTCAAGTTGTCTTCGGGCCTGTTCGATGACACCGTCTTGTCCACTCAGGACGATGCACATACGACTGAGGTCCCGGATTTCCGTCCGGCAAACAACCAGAGAGTCAATGTTAAACCCTCTGCCTGCAAGAATTCCAGATACACGAGAAAGGACACCAGGTTCATTCTGAACCAGGCAATTCAAGATATGTCTAAATATATGCTTATCAACGTCTTGTTCAAGTTCAGAGAAATCTAGGTCACGCACTTCTTGAAAGGTTGCAAACTTGGGGGTGGAGTATTGTAGAGAATGTTTGTGACAGCCTCTTCTGCACTTCTAGAACGCGGCAGGTCCATGGCTGGTAGGGGAGGAGGGCGAAGCTTGTGGGTCGCCTTATAGTCTAAGGCGGAAGTGGAGTCGTCAATGGGTTTCGGTGGCCCATTTGAAACTCGCAAGGACGAAGAAAACGTCCTTAATGACAGGTTTCTGGCTGCTGCGCGAGTGCGGAAGGCGATGAGAGAGGCCATGAGGACACTTGTGGATTCCGTACTAGAAGACTCAGAACGTGACTCAAAATTGTTTGGAATGATGATTGTCCAATCACTGTAAACTATATTCCGCATTCTGCAATACGGTCCGTGCCAAATCAATGAACTCTTTTGCAGCTGTACTGTCTCTGCCTTCGCTCTCAGACACCTTCTCATAATGGCCCAGACCTCCTTCAATAAGAGACCAAGATTCCCTTTCGGTATGTTCACCCACCCATCGGACATATTCGGCTTCTTGCCATCCATGCAAGTTGTGCGGCAATGGCATCGGCGAACGGACAAGGATATGGTGTAAAACAATAAGCGGGGGCAGCCCAGTTGTTCGTTCAGGATTTGCCAGCATTGAATTCTCAAGAAATAATAGTGGTCTGCGGAAATTTGTGTCATTTGTCATCAGCCTGGAGCCCACGCTGACACGCTCACCTCATCGCCCTCAGAGTTCGATACTCGTCACCAACCGCTTCCAGATCACCACCACGTTTATTCTGGGGATTTCCCGCCAAAAAAGCGCTCAAGGAAAATTCAAGTTCACCCATATCACTTGTTAGTCGAAGTTTCCCACTCTCCCCAAGCGGCCTAGCGATTGAGACATGCATCACAAATGTCTTTATTACATCTTTGACAATAGAAAGGACCCTGGGTAGCACATAAACGACCACTAGAGCCTAGAAACAGAGGACTAAGCGTACCAGGTCTTGCCATCCTCGCCAATGGCGAATTTGCTCAAAATTTCCGCCTTTATGAACGAGAGCTTCTCCACAAGTTCTTTCATATAGAAGCTGGAACCCCCTATGCCGGACGTAGGGTCCACATCTTTACCAAAGTCAATTCGATGGAGTTTGACGATGATCGCATTCAATTCTCGACGGATCGCTGTCATTAGGGGCTCCATCAACTGTTCATATGCTTTGTGCACATTCTATGGTCTCACAAATGAGATATTTTGCCAAAATGTTCTCAAATATAAATATGAATACCTGTATATTAGATTTTAAAACATCGAATACAACTTCTGTATGGTCGTTTCTGAGCGTGTCGAGTTTGAGCCAACATTGGTATAAACAGGTCGCCAATTGAGCATTAGTTGCTTGCTGAGGTGTTGCCGTTGGCCCAGTCAGTGCGACCGCCGAACGATCCCGTGTAGCCTGGCAGACTTGGATGAATAAGACGACAAAAAAAACTGGTAAACTGACCAAACCATCCACCCTCGAAAGAAGGTTGTCGATACTCAACGATACATTCTTAGCGACTGCACGGACAAGCAAAGGATCAAATCTTGCTGAATCAAGTTCGTTAATTATCGTGCGCGCGACGTTAGTGCCTTCGCTAGCTCCCGGAGGTGTACGAGTGCCACCGCTAAAGGCTTGGCCCACGGCTTCATTGAGCTTGGTCGACGACCTTGAGAGATATAAAGTCTCGAAATTGGAAAGGGCGCGGAGTATAAAGACGGTCTCCGGACTGAGAATCGACGATTAAAACAATATATTGAATGCCATATCTGACTTTGATACCTTTGGTATGTTGGTCCATATACTGTGTCAGTATGAACAGCAATCTTCGCGAAAAATTCATGGAAT